>OZ026623.1:1711780-1989280 GCA_964020975.1 Hermodice carunculata
TACCTGATCTATTCCAAACAAAACTATTGATATTAAACCTTCGGAAGCCTGGACCTGCTGTTTCGTAGTCACTTACGCAAAACTGCTGCAGGAAACGTCATGACACAGGCTCACAAATCGCCAACCATGTAAACAATCCTCATAAAATTGCTACAAACAATATATTTTCTGAAAGTCAATAAGCTGTTGACCCCTAATTCTGTGCTGTCAATGATGTGCAATGTTTTGTGTGTATACAGCACCAACGCAAACTCGTTTTAATTTCAAACTAAGTCCCGTCTACTTTTTTAAATTTTTGACTCGATGTGAAATATTATTCCGGGAATTCCAAGAAAATGTGCTTATCTGAAAATCGTGCCACTTTTTGGCATCGTTTCTGAGTTACGAGCCATTGAAACTGAGACGATGCCATCCCATTCAAACATCTAGCCTAGCATTTAAATGGCTGTCCCGAGAAGTCTGCTAAAAATCAAATATTAAAAAGCTAAGACACATTTTAGTTGACATAATAACAATAGCATCGCAAGAAATTTCAAGTCTTTATGAGCAGAACTGAGAAAAAAGATGTGCTTCAAAGTCTACGTGTGATCACTTAGTTGTCTACGTGTGATCGCTTGGTTGATGTCCAGAAAAGGCCGCCCTCAGTAGGATTTGCGTGGCTGGCGAAGCCTCTGTTTTATGTGACTGATCGTAACAGGTGGACTATCCTGACTGATTTCTCATCATAAACTTCACTGATATAGTCTTTGTGGGGTCAAAAATGACTTACCTTGACCCTTTGTTTGCTGCCTGTCATACATGTGCGTCAGTGCAGCTTCCACGCCGCGCCCTGATTGGTCGAGAGGGATTGATTGGCAGCTCCTCACTAAATGGGGCAGAATGGGAGACAAAGGTAGAGACTGTCGATCATACTTGTAAATCACTTGCCGAGGTGTAACTGAGACCCCAGTGGGGCTCAATGGATCAGGCAATGATAACAAGGTACCACACAGAACAATCGAGACATAGAGTATAATGTTCTCCCAAAATTCACTGTCTGAAGGCATACTTCTGAAAAATTTAGTTTTACACACGGATGTTTAATGGGTTTTTTTCTTACATATCACACGCAAGTATCGCCTAATAAGAAATTGTCTACCTCATAAGGTATTGCATAATATCCTTAAATACACTTAGCGAGGTATATAGGTATAGACCTTATTGGGTGGAGCTCAGATGATTAAATAATACCCACAAGAGACCACACTGAACAACCGAGACAAGAAGTCTAAATTTCTCCCAAAATTCCCTGCCTGTATTTATACTTCAGAAAAAAATTACTATTGCACATGGAAGTTTAATGTTTTCAGTATATCATACGCAAATATCACCTGATGGGAAATTGGTGACCTCGTGACATTTCGTACATGCTTAATATTTTTTAAAGGAAAAGACCTCTCCGCTTGCATAGAAAACAGCTAATTGTTCTCCTCTTTATGCGAAATATGACTAAAATATGTGTGTCATAGCTGTAGACCATAGTCACTTCTCAGCGGTACAGGAAAAGTTTATAAGAAAATAGAGTTTAAATACCTGTTCAAACTTTTTCGTGACAATCTTGTTATCTCAGGCCACCGATCTGACTTTATACCCGGCGACTCTACCGCTAATTAACCTCTCTATCATCAGTTATGTCTAGCTGTTGACAGGGGAAATGAAGTATGTATGTATGTATGTATGTATGTATGTATGTATGTATGTATGTATGTATGTATGTACGTGTGTATGTATGTATGTATGTATTATCATCATCATCATTATCATTGTTATTATTATCATTATTATTATTATTATTATTATTATTATTATTATTATTGTTATTATTATTATTATTATTATTATTATTATTATTATTATTATTATTATTATTATTATTATTATCATTATCATCATCATCATCATCATCATCATCATTATTATTATTATTATTATTATTATTATTATTATTATTATTATTATTATTATTATTATTATTATTATTATTATTATTATACATTTTGACAGAGTAAAGCATTCAATAAGGTCTGGCATGATGGCGTGTCATTAAAAGTAAAGAGAATGGGATTTTGGGACGTCTTCATTGTTAGTTTCCTGCTGTTTGAAAAAAAAACTTTTTGATATTGTAAACTGGTTTGCTACGATATCATATTATTTGCTGCTGATACGTGTATCTGTCTAAATATTAACAACCTAATCTCATGGCTGACGCAATGAACTCAGATCTTGTTGATATAATTATTAAGTAGTCCGAAGATTGAATAATCACTTTTAATGCTGGTAAAAGTGATCTCGTACTTATCAGATGTAAAAACGACTCCAAAAATTAGAAAAGATTTATTTTCCTTTGTTCTAAGAAAACTTCAGAATGGTAGCGCGGTATGCAGTGTGTTTGTATCGAAGATGATGCAGGAAGAACTTTGAAAACGCCCAGCTTAATGTATCATTACAGATGCAATGTATGGCACTGGTGCAGAAAAACTTTTAAAAAAAGATTGCATAAGCTGAACCTAGAGTAAATGGAAATCTTACTTTCAGACACAAAAGACTTAGCAACCTTGTTTCTGAATACAAGCGTTTAACTATGCCTGGTGCAGTAGGTCGAAATACGTTAACTTATGACACACATCACCTGTTCAACTGGTCGCGTTTAGAGGTGTCGTACCGTGCTTTGATACGCCTTTGTTGTTGTTGTTGTTGTTGTTGTTGTTGTTTTGTTTTTGTTTTTTGTTTTTTTGTTGTTGTTTTTTTTTTTTTTTTTTTTTTTTTGTTGCTGTTGTTTGTTTTTTTTGTTTTTTTTTTTTTGTTTTTTGTTTTTGTTTTTGTTTTTGCTTCAACGACTAGACTGTAGTACGAATTGTCTATCGACGTACGTAATTCAGAATCCGTTTCAGGATTCAAATTCAAAAGACCATTAAAAATAGCTGTGGATAAAGATTTGATGACCACTAAATTCATACTTGTCAAAACTATGTGCATGTCTATATCCATGCATACATGTCATTTACATAATGATATCAAATGCAAACCAAAGTACACTCAGTGCCTACATAAAACATATATACATACATATATACATACTAAATTTGAATTATTGAGCATATAAATTATTCCCTCGTTTGAATGCTTGCCTTGAAACTGGTTCACATACCGTTACTGAGATATAAACCAAAATGTCGCATTCGCTGATATCCCAAAATAACAACGCTAACATGTATATGTACATGTGCATGTAAATTACCAACAATTTATTATTTCAAAATTCATTAACAATAAGGAAGTGCCCGCAGCACCATGCAGTGTACAAACGTACTGAAGATGGAGTCCAAGTAAATTGCCACGAAGTTTGAAGAGAGTACAACATGTACTATGAGAGAAGGCGAAAATGGTTTCGGTCGGAGCTTGATAAGGTCATGCACGTCGCTTTGTTTCGTCATTTTTTTAACCTTTTGCCACCCTGGTCATCCAAGAGGGAATATCCAGCACAAGGCACATAAGAGGAATCAAGTTATATCATAAATTGGGTTGGAGCACTGTACTCTCTCAGCTCTTTAAATATTGACATCTGTTTTTATCCACATCTCTTTCACATTCTTCATTTATGGAAAGTAGTAAATGGAAATGACCGAGACATCTCTGTCTTTTGCTCTCCAGAGTTCCTGTAATTCTTGATTTTCAAATAGCTTGTCTGAGTGGAACACATGCAAACGCATTTGCGTGTCTACGCGGGTAGCACACAATACAAGAGTAAGTAGCTGCACCGCGGTGTGGGTGGCAACACTGGCCTGTTGACTATTGTTAAATCCACCTGCTATGAGCAATGTTATCACTGGGTATTTTTAAAAAATAAATTAAGGTGTTGTAGCACTTAAACCCAAAGGAATTATTAATAAAAGCTCGTTCACAGTGTGTTGAATTTTGCCAGAACCTAACTCTGTCACCTTGTACTGCCACAATAGTAGGCCGGGGTGTTAGCTACCGTACTGGACGAAAAATTCAAGAACAATCTCAGCACTGTCTGGACTACCGAACTCGTCGTCCACGTAAAACTGGGCACGGTCATTGAAAGCCCAGTTGCAAAATGAACTAGGCAAAATTAATAACCCTCCGCTAAAAGCAATTCTTACATAAAAAAAACACACACACATATTTTGAATATATTCAATGTTTCTTTTATTCTGTATACACTTTAGAGTAGATCTGTAGAGGAAATTCTGATCAAATGAAGTTACGCTTCATTGCCCAGTGTCAATAAGCAGACAAAGTCTGAATCACAAGTTCGCAAGAGTACCTGTAGAGCGCTCAAACATGCATATGAACTGAGTGCAGAGTTCCATCAGAAGTTATCACAGATGGTGCTTGGTTGCATCAAAAGTTATCACAGACTGTACTTAAAGTTAAGGCATTTTCTGAGTTCAATAGAGCAGAAATTGAATCATCACTGTGTCACATAAAGCACCTTTAAATGTCCACTCAATAGGATGTGTAGCCACCATGGTTGTCAATGCACTGTTGGCAGCATTTTCGCATGCTGTAGACGAGCTTTCTCACAAGTGCCTGAGGTATACTGTCCCACTCCTCCAGAAGATAACGCCGTAGATCTGTGAAGTGTGAGTTAGGACCCATCTTCTGGTACACATTTCTTTTCATATGGCTCCACAGGTGCTCAATCGGGTTGAGGTCAGGTGAGCATGCTGGCCATTCCATCACCTCAACACTCTCACTATCCAGGTAATCACGAACCACAGCTGAAACATGTGGCCTGGCATTGTCGTGCATCAGCATGAAGTTGTCTCCAATGGCACCCGCATATCGAATAACATGGGGTTCCAGGACATCCGTTATGTACCGTCTGCTTGCCATTGTTCCTTCCATGATGATGAGGTCTGTCTTGCCATTAGCAGAGATGCCCGCCCAGACCATGATGCTGCCCCCTCCGTATGCAACTGTGGGCTGAACACAACAAGCAGCGTGTCTCTCCCCTAGCTGTCTCCATGCAGGAACACGTCCATCACTTCTGTGGAGGGAAAAGCGACACTCATCACTGAAGAGAACATTGCTCCATCCTGCATGTGTTGTACGGACATGTTCTCTTGTCCACTGCAACCGAGCAACCTTGTCACGTGGGGTAAGAAGCGGCTTTTTCACCATGCTCCGGGACCTTAAACCAGCAGCATGCAGTCTGTTATGAACAGTCTAGGTGGACATGCGTCTTTGGTGAGGATTGGCTCTCTCCAGCTGGCTCTGAATATCAGGACCTGTGCGGCTCCTACTCCTCAGTGCTGCATTGACGATGAAACTGTCTTGTTGCCTGGTGGTCAGCTTTGGCCTTCCCGGGCGTAGTAAATCTGCAACATCATTTGTGTTTCGGTATTTTCTCAACAACTCATTCATGGATTTGTGGTTCACACCCATTGCCCGTGCGACAGCTCTGCAACTTTCACCGGCTTCAATGCGACCTATGGCTCTTGCCCTGTCCATTTTGGATGGCCTTGGCATGGTGATGTTCACAGTTTGACCAGTGATGGCGAATACATAACTGACAGAAAAAAACCCATGCCTTTATACCCATGATTGGCACAGTTTCTGACCACATTACACAGGTATGGTGAGAAAAATCAATGGTCAGGAGGGTCCTAACAGGGACAGGAAAGACCACTCATGATCCTTTCTGCGAAGTGCTCTTTTTGACTTTGTGTCACATTCAGCCCATGTGCAGTCAAGCATGGGCTCCAACTCTGCTCATCTTTACACATGATGTAATCAAAGGATTATGCTACACATACATGTGCGTATCTTTAAATTACCTAAAAAAGTATGGGTACACAATTAAATTATTTAAGTGGAGGGTTATTAATTTTGCCTAGTTTATTTGCATCGTATGCAGTAATACCATGACATCTCTCTGATATGCACTTTACTACTTCTGTAACATTGTGGTAGAAGAGTTACTTAGCCAGCTTCAAGTTCAAATTCGTTTACACAGCTGCAAGGGATGTCCTGCAAGTTGTTCCATCAAGGGACAATGGAACATTACAATCGGATGATTCGGGACTGCTTCAAGTGTCATATCATCAGCCCATTTAGAGAGTGTCACGTTTCATCATTATGCCGTTTAGAGAGTGTCATGTTACACAATTGTGACATTTAGAGAGTGTCATGTTACACAATTGTGACATTTAGAGAGTGTCATGTTACACAATTATGCCATTCGGAGCGTGTCGTGTTACATAATTATGCCATTCATTTTAGGAGATAATTTTTGTTATAAAAAGAGCTCAGGATTTCCACTTGCGGGGAATGATTTTCGTTTGAAGTCTTGGCGGTCAATTTAACAAATGTCTGAATATCTAATCTCTTGATTGATTTACAGAATCTGTGATCGTCATTTGCAGGCAATGAGCTGTTGAAGAACGCTCGCATCAGTTGTTTTTCGTCTACCTTCATATAAAACAATGCTGCTGTGGCATGGGCAGCAGTAAATACATTCAGTAGTATCTCATCTGGACGATTATTAACGTCAAAATAGTTTACCATATGCGTCTGCATGTGCACTATAAGATACGCTTGCATATATTTACTACCAGTGTGTTACCCGTCATGTTTGATTGCATTCAAACTGCTAAATGTCTCTGTGTGATCAAGAAACCCAACTTTGGAGTCTGATATTTTGTTATGAATAAATCCTTCGAAAGAACAATAATTACGTCGCAAACGGCCGAATACAAAAACCTTGTCCCTAAAAACGGACAGCAATGCCTGCACTCATATGCATATTAACAGCCTCTAAGCTTTACAATAAAGTATAGCGTGCCTTTTTTGTAGAAATATTGAAGTGCCCTAAATGTCATTCTTTGAAGACATATTTTTACTTTTTCATCTCTAGCCCCTTCCCACCGTGTACACATGGTGATCTCTGATTAAAAAGTAACAAATAACTCCCTCTTATCATGTATTTATTTATATTTTTAAGAATAAATCAACATCAACTGTCGCATTGCATCACGTATTTAATTGTAACGGATCAATATCAAATGTCTATCATGCTTGCTATCACTTGTCACCTGCATTATTGCCCAGTGATTGATATCAATTTTGTTATCAAAGTTCAAAATCAATACATGATAGAATTGAGTAGCTGATGTAAAGTTCTTAATCAAATATAAAAAAACATGGTATGAAAGGAGAGATGAGTCAAGTATCTGTGAATGCATGATTGTGGTGTCATGAATTTCTTCAGGTACAGATCAAGATTAACACTTAAAAGAAGTAGGTAGTTGATGTAAGGTTCTTTATGAAACACCAAACATATATACGATAGGCGTACGATGGCATTATTAATAAACATGCTGTTCTTAATTGAAGATTAATTCTTCCGAAAGCAATTAAGAATCTCTTTTACTTAGGTGAAGATTCATTTCTTTTGGAGGAATTCATTTTTCTGTCTATGTTTTTCTTTCAGGCCTATCTCTCAGGAGGAACGTACCCGAATTCGCAGAGCCACCACTGCTATCTTGAAATGCCAGCCATTATTACTGCGCAGTGAAATCTTAGCGCACCCTTTCATATTTTCATTTTTGACTTACCAAAGAAAGATGACGTCATATACCACATGTTTACGTCGTTTGTCTCTTGCGTCGGAGTTCTTAAAGTGTCGGCGAATGATCAGACAGTACTGCCCACTCTATTTATTTCGTGCTCCAAACTCGGCCACTCAATGTGCATATCATGTCAACCATAAGATGCAGAGAAATGGTTTTTACTTGATTGATGACACAAGTAAATCCCCCCTGCCCACTTCTAATCAGACTGCAGCTTTCTTAAGGTACAGGATTTGCATGAATAAAAGAAGAAAACTTCTCGTTCATCAATGTCTCCCATTCCTGTCAAGCTCCTGCTTACAATCAAGAATACGGAGTCTAAAGTCTGTAAGGATGAGCATGCGTAGTGCGGCTGACCTTCTCGTTCAATTCCCTACACTTAAAATCATACATCTATTGCGCGATCCTCGTGCTGTCGCAAGCTCCAGAATTCGTGGTCATGTTTCCTTTCAACGTGAATATAAGCCAAACAAAAATTATTCTCGTCTAGTTTTGGAGGCCTCTTTATTGTGCAGGACTATGTCACAGGAAATTAAACTCAGAACATCTTTGGAGAAAATGCACCCAAATAATATTATGACTGTATTTTATGAGGATCTGGCCTCAGATCCACTTAAAATGGCCCAGACAATCTACAAATTTCTTGGAGATACCATCCCCCAAGAAGTTTTAGAATGGCTGCAAAGTAATACGAATGCAACAAGGGATTCTGGGATGACTGCACGAAAATCTTTAAATCACATAACTAAGTGGACTAAGTACGTTTCCGTACATGATGCTATAGAGATGAATGCAGCTTGCCGTGATTTGATCCTGCAAGTTAAAAATAAATGGAAATTGCGTTCCCTTAATGTTTGATGTTGGAAGAATCTTTTATCCGACGAAGAAAAACTCTATTATGACAAAAAAAAACTTTTGTCAGATTTTAGAGAAAAACTTTATACTTTTATAATATCACAGAGAAGAGAATTTTATCAACATTACCAGACACAAACCATACATTGATATAAACGGGGGAAAAAGGAGACGCAAGTCATTTATTGATATGGAAGGAAAAGAAAACAGCTTTCATTATGAAAGCAACGCTATCTGAGTTATATCACACGCTACATGTATTTCCAAGGGAGAAACCTGTCGGGATAATTGACCTCATTATTCATTTGCAAGCTGAAAAAATACCAAATTTGTTTTAAGTAACACACACACACATCCATATGCATATATTTATATATATATAGAGAGAGAGAGAGAGACAGAGAGAGAGAGAGAGAGAGAGAGAGAGAGAGAGAGAGAATGCAACGTCATTTCTGACCTTATTCCATATTGTGACAATTCAAATTTATTTTGTCTCATCATTAAGTAAATTATATGATGTGCTAAGACAATTATAATATGTGAAAATATTCTGCATTCGTAATCATCAAATGCACTTCAGGACATTATCAAAATAACTCGATGATTTGTTTATAAACGGTAAATCAATTGTAGATATTTAGATATGTATTTGTTATTTTCTATTGTTTCATCAGATCTCTTAATATGTCCTGCGGTCCGACATATTTCTATCTTTAAATCAGAAGAGGAGTGATTCAGTGGTACTGTCAAGCAACTCATGACATCCTGGCATCTTTTTCGGTTCCATCTTGTCATTTAACATATAATGTTATAAGACATTGTATAAAACAAGAAGTGGCGTTCCATTTTGAATCATTATATCAAACCCCGTTTCTGGCTGTTATTAAGGGTCTGGACGTATAATTTCTATCGCATATATCTACCGTATAATAATGATAATAATAATAATAATAATAATGATAATAATAATAATAATAATAATAATAATAATAATGATAATAATAGTTATTATTATTATTATTATTATTATTATTATTATTATTATTATTATTATTATTATTATTATTATTATTATTATTATTATTATTATAACCCCTGAACTTAGGGAAAATCAAACACAAGTACATCAAGATATATACAAGATCACAATACAACTAAAAGGAACGGAAATAATATAAAACACTTGAACAAATATGTACAGAACCAAGGAGACGTCATGTAAAATGATAAAAAACACAGTCTAAAGAAGCAACTGTAATGACCATGTGTTTTGGAACTTAAACGAAAAAAAAAACAGCCTAAACATAAATATAAAATTACAGACGTACAAAGAGGCCCTGTATCAGTTTAGAAAAATCAGGAGGCTTTAGTTGAGATATGCACCAAACAGTGTACCATACTGAATTTGTATTGGTAACATGGATGGTACACAAGGTACTTAAGCGAATCTACCAATCCAAAGGAATCACTACATGTATATCTAGGAAAAAACGGCCTGTGAAAGATAGTTTTTATGACGGGGACACCAAGAGATGAGACACGATTTACTAAGTATGATTAAACTTGGTACCCGTCACAATGTTAGCGGAGAGAAAATGTCACATCATGTTCTGTACGATAATTCATCCTTGCAAGCTCTTTGCAATAAAGACGCGTTGTCCTGTTTTACCAGGTCTGAAAGAGAGGTAAATCTATTCAGTTAATAACTTTAGGAAAGGAAACAATGCACAAAACCCAAGAATATAATGAAGTTAAATGGATGGAAGTATTTGTTCGTTTCATGCTTTTTGTATAATAAAGTACCTGATTTGTAAAAGTATATTGATAAAAACTGCTTCTATATTCATTCATTTGGCATTGAATTGTGAACGCTTGTCTTTGTTGCGTTTGTTTTCCCAGAAGAAGAAAAATAAAGAGCACTGCTAATTCACCCAAATAATTTGCAGCAGAATAACCGGTACAATCCTTTCACCCCTAAACAATATATACAGATTAGGAACTTACCCAGTTTCAGTCACAAGCTGGAAATCAAGTCGGACATCTTTTGTTCTTATATATTCCTATAAAACCTGGTACAGACTAACCTGGAAAATTCAAACAAAATTTAACGTTTTTTTCATTTCCCCCTTTGGGTTAAGACATAGCTGACCGATGAAAGAAATGCTGCAAGCAAGTTTTCGTACTATTTCTATTGTTTGCCAGCCACGCAGTATTGCAAACTGGGGAATACACAGGCATTCAATTTTGTTTTCATTGTCTCAAAATCAACAAATATGAGTAAGTCGGTATCCTAAACCCACCCTTACGCACTTTAGCCAGAGTGCTATAATGAATGCATCCAAACTTAAAGGCCAATCAAACTGCCTTTGTAAAGCGATCTTGGCCGCCATTTTCAAGAATCGGGGAAAGAAAAGACTCCATTGATTGCGTCACCCTTGGTTTGGAATCAAAATTGTCCTAAAACCACTTAATGCAGAGTTCCATGAGTCGAAGGTGTCGGCCTGTATTTGTCAAATACTTACGCAACACTGCAGGTTTGGCGTCGCATCTGGCAAGCCAAAAAAAACGGCAAATACTCTTACACAATTCCTTGTGGAGAGCGTTTCATCTCTGCCGAGTTTGTAATTCTCTGAAGGGAGTATACTTACACAAAACCCTCTACAGAGAGTCTTTAATAGACCTGTTCATACCGAGTTGAACAGAACTTTTCCGGGCCGTAATTAATTATGCGTTCCATTGTTGGCCTGATTGTCCAATCAGCAAGTGGCCGAGTATAGCCCACGCCTTCATGTTTACAACGCATCCCACGGCTAACGCTAGTGATTACAGAATGGATTGTGCTGAAGGCCACAGACCACAGTTATAAATCCTTCTATTTTTCATATTAGCATTTTTCAGTCTAAAAATCAGCATTTTGGTATTTTAAGATTCCGTGAACGGTATTTAATAGATAAAAATGTCAGAAAAACATGGATGGATTTTTGTCATATAATTCCCAGCTCGTTAATTTGTGATAATTGAAATACGAAACAACACCTGGATGTCAGCTTTGTACAGGTGTATGAACTGTGCTCTTGCCAGGGTCACATCATTGTCCTTCCCCACCATAAAGTTCCCACCTGGCCTGGAAAACAGTGCACCTATATGACCGCCAATGAAGCAACTCTGCGATGCAGCAAACCTGACGTAGCTAACTTTATTTAAACAGAAGCTACAGCATGCTGAAAACACAGTATTTTCACAATTACGGACTATCTCCGTTGGGATCCGCAACCAGCCAATCACAACTGTGGTCTGTAACCTGAATAGTGGAAAGCTTTTACCTGAAATGTCACATCAGTGGTGAAACTTGCATTTTTAGTTTGCTGACAGTGTGTGATTTTTCATGAAATCCAAGCACATCCTGTGTTTTACTTCCTGATCCTTCCAAGTGTATTCCGGCCAGCGTGGTCGAGCACAAAATGTAAACAAAGCAGGGCGCGCTTCCTGAAGTGAACCGAATAAACGAGTCCTGTGAACTGGTCCATTCTGTGCACATGGAACTTACTGTGTCCAAAGGGATTTAGAGTCTCCTAAGAGAGGTTTTATTCTCTGCAGAGAGTTTATTAAGGAAATGGCCTGCAGATAGTTGTAAATTCTGTGCGAAGAGTTCTAATTTCTCAGCAGAAAATTAAAAACCCTCTGCAGATAGTTTATTCCCGAACCTACATGCACAGATTTTTTAAAGCTTGTTCACAGAGTTCTCAGTTCCCTGCAGGAAGTTTGTGCATGAAATTCTTTCCCATGGAATTAAAAAAGCACCGAACAGATAGTTCGTGGCTGTAAACCCTGCAGAGAACTAAAGAATCTCTACATATGATTTATGAATATATGTAGGGTTGGCTTACTAACAGAGCACATCGAGGGAAGCAGTGGACTCAGTTGACGATGTATTAATTCGTTTCACCCTGATAGAAGACCGAGTCAAGAGCTTTCCTTCATAATGAGCTGATTCCACCAACTCGTTGAAAATGCACAAAATAACTACTAGTGCCTGGAGAAAAGAAATACGGAAAGCACCACATATCACAATCAAGAACCAAATGTTGCCACTTACTAGAGGAAGGGGGGGGTAGATTTCTATTCTCTGGCAAGAAATCTTCTACCTAATTCCAAGAATAAAATCCAATTAACCAATTCCCAGATACAACCGAAAGTGCCACAGTTGCATACTTCTTCAAATATTATGTTTCATGACTATAGGCCGCCATACGTTTTTCGGAATCTATTTGGCAGCGTATATTGTGTATATCTGTATATTTATTCTGTAATAACATTTCATTTCCTTTTTATGTCACTGTATTATACAGGTTGACTGGCATTTTTTCAATGTATTATCTCGGGGTAGCCCTCACGGTAGCGATGGTCATTCTCAAAGTGACAATCTACCCGACCCGTCAGTATCCTCTATACCCGTACTCTGTGCAGATAATCTCAAAGCAAAACATAAATCTCGAATCTTGCGACGTATTCAATAAAATAAAGGTCAAACGAGTTACACTGGTTCGTATCAGTAGTAAAGAACGACATTTCGCGTTATTTAATCCCAAGAATTAGGACATGCGCAAAGTGAATGCTGATAAAACAAGAAAAGTCCGGATTTTACGAGTAAGGAACTTTATAGTGCTGGTACGAGTATGTATATTTGAGAAGTAAAAAGCTGTACCAACAGGATATTTTGGCTCATCCCTCCTGTTCGGATGCGGGACGAAGATCATTATATGTTTTTGTTACATGACGATTTAGGAAAAACAGCTTGCAGGGTAACCAACCGACATGACTCCTTTGTGGAAGTGTGATAGTTGGAATGATTTTTGTATTCCTTCAGAAATTTTCATTTGTTTCATCTATTTGTTTCATACGTTCATAATTGCATTCACTCATTTGCGAGGAGTGTATGAATGTTAAGAGTGTTTTAAGTTTCTCCTGTCGATGACAACACTGGTGATACTAATGTTCCCACAAACCTGTGTCTTTAGCTTGCTGGTTTTTAGAAATGACCTGAAATAGAAACCCCTGGGTGCTCGTGGGGTTTTATACGTAACGCATGAGTCAAATGCGAAATAAAAGTTTCAAGCACATAATTTGTGCAAACAAATAGATTGCGCAAAGAGAATCAACGGCGAAGATTCAAGATCAGATACACTTACAGAATGTGCATATACCACAGTATCCAAAGCGAAAATTTACTCAACTGTGAGACATGACAGTTATGCATCAGCTGTCACCTGGGTAGCATCTGGTTCTTAATGTCATTAAGAAAGAATGAATGAAAGAAAGAAAGGAAGGAAGGAAGGAAGGAAGGAAGGAAGGGGGAAGAAAGAAAGAAAGAAAGAAAGAAAGAAAGAAAGAAAGAAAGAAAGAAAGAAAGAAAGAAAGAAAGAAAGAAAGAAAGAAAGAAAGAAAGAAAGAAAGAAAGAAAGAATCAACACAGATAATCGAAAAGCACAATAGTTGTTGTACAACATGATCAGGTGGGTTTTTCTCTAAATGAAAAACAATATGTCATTAAAAGAACAACACAAGGTGAAAATATGTGAACTGAAATAAATGCTCCTTTGTTTATATCATACAGAAGGAAAACTCTTGTCAACCCCAGGCCCTGACAGATGTATTAGCTTACAAAATTCAGGTTAACGTAATTCATAACTCAATCTTGTACATGGGTCGAAAATAATTTGAAGCAGTATGAGAATTAAGTACTATTAACTCATATTTGCTGTAATTTATTGTGTTCATAAAATAAAATTTTACACAGTTTAATTCATTCGCATAATATGCCACCTACTATACAGAAACAAAAGGAAAAACAGTAAAACACTGTCAGACACTCGTGTCTCCGTGCACTCGTTCCTTAAAAGACATTGCACCACACGCAACGCTCCCAGCATGTCTGGATGTTACACATAATGTGCGGAGCATGGTTTTTTGTGGTTTTTGCAAGGCAAAAAATGCAAACAAAACAAAATCAACCCCAAAAAATCGAAACAAACTGAAGTGGTCTTGCCAACTTCAGAATAAGATCAAAGTAACTTTTCTTTAAGACCATCACCATTCTTTGTAATATCAGTCTTCACTCATACGGTTCACGAGGCATTTATATGAAAAATCATGAAATGCACAATTACAAATATACATGCCAATAAATCCACTTGACCTTCCAATGTCACTCAAGGTCAAAATTAAAAACCTGAATAGAAACTCCAAAGCTAATTTCCTAATAATTTTTAAAAGTAACAAGGGCCCTATCATCCACTATTGCCGAAATATTAGCTACCTTTCAAGGTCACCCAAGGTCATAATTAGCAAACACCAATAGAAACTCTACAGGCACGTTCCTATTTGTCTTTTATAATACCCATGGGCCTAGTGTCAGTAGAAGAACATTTGCATTGGCACCTGTTGAACAAATTATGGGCTGGGGTTCCTAAAGTGTGTCTCTATCCAATTTAAGAGCTGGAAACCCCTAATCCATTAGGGAGTCTAACAACTGACTTCCTCCTGCTCATATTATGTATGCACGTGGTAATAGGAACATATTTTGGTGTTAGGATTTGATAAACAACGAGGACAGAGCATTGTGATTGTTCATTTTGAAGAACCAAAACAAAAAAGTTTCACACATTGTCTGGCATCAACTTTGATGCCTCCTCATGGGAAACTAAATTTCTCTTCATAAAATAAAATGCTTTACAAGACTCAGTTTCGAATACTCATCACATAGCTGCGGCAGCTTCATAAATATCAAAAATAAAATATGATGCTCGAGTGTATTGGGTGTTTCACTGCAAAAAGGGAACTGTGTCTTCATGCTAATACCTTGAAGTGTACGATATGGTTTTCTCAATTATTGTCTCCTATGTCTTACAAATGATATGCTCGTAATATTTGTGGTATCTGCTCCTGACCATAGTACAGTCTACAATGTCACAACACACCAGCAAACATTGACTTGTTTGTCCTTCTGCTTAGTCAATATAAATATCATTCACAGCAAATTCCCAATATTCCAATGAATTTAGTTCCTGTGGTAATTACACATAAGTTCTACCGGGTTGCCTTCAGGTAATACAGCCAAAGGTAATTTCGCTACTTATTGAATTCGCTGTATGGCTTGACTTTTACAGTAGCTTGTCCAAACCTATGAAAGCCATCTTATCCAGGAGTCTCGTTTCTTGTCCTACTTATCTTTTATCCTGCTTATCTCTTCGTGACTCAGCAAACACTGAGGTTCTGGCCTTCAAGAGACCCCTTTTTATACACTTATGGTGACGTCATTTCCCCAAAACTGCTGATACATTACGTTGGGGCGCCGGCTACAGTGGGTGAGGGCTTACATGTGCTAAGTCAGCTGTGTGGGGCCATAGGACTAGGTCCTATAGGTGGGGCAGAAGAGAGCATTCTATGCTACTGAAAAGGAAGTGGACCTACGACAGAGCCTTTGGGCACATCAGCATCAATGTAACCTCAACTCAATTCCCCATTTCTAACCATCGTTTGCTTTTGATTTGAAAATTAATTTTCAACCCCCGTAGGAGCTCTCCAATAACCCCGGAATTGGCCAGTTGTGCAATAATGCTAGCTGGTAAACTCGATCGAATGACTTCGTTTTTTCACAGAAAGCGACTAAATTTTCCTTCTGCTCGTCTATAGCCTTACAAGACCGGTGGTAAAGGTAGATCCACTGATTTACTGTTCTATTATTTGGAGTGAAGACAGATTGTTTATCTGTGATCACAAGAATATCCCTACAAAAATTTAGTTTGTGCTCAACGATCTCTCTTTCCATTACTTTCCCTGCACAACTTAAGAGAGATATGGGTGTGTTGTTGTTACAGTCATTAGCATTCCCACTCTTGTAAAGAAGTCACATTAGCTTTTTTTTCGGTAAAGATGGAAAACATATAATAATAATAATAATAATAATAATAATAATAATAATAATAATAATTTTATTCGGAAAACTACCCCTTTACAGCGGGGGCATCAATGGAACGGGGTTTATTCCATGATGCGTCCAAGTAAATTACAATAAGCCGTCTATATTACAAAGTAAAGATTTGTGTGTGCTGGGCTGTATCTACGTTCAGCATTGAGCCGTACGTGGAATAGCATCCATATACCATTTGAAATTTACATTTTACATGCGCATGCAACCATCAATAGGCTTCTCATAGCTCCATGTATATATACATATATATTGTCCATTACATTCTTTTGACAAATTAACCTTCCCTTAACACTAATCACACATACATTTTGGATGCTACCTCTTCAAAATACCAAATCGCGAATTCCGCACCCAATGCCAATGGTTTGTAAATAAATAAATAAATAAATAAATAAATAAATAAATAAATAAATAAATAAATAAATAAATAAATAAATAAATAAATAAATACATAAATAAATAAATAAATAAATAATTTTATTAGGAAAACTACCCGTTTCCAACGGGGGCATCGATGGAACAGGGTTTATTCCATGATGCGTCCAAGTATCTTACATTGTTTTGAAAGAGCAAATTTAAAAACCTACATAGTTATGGAACAATTTTTGGAGCAGCTTCTTTAAGTATTTATGCGCTCAAACCATTTGCATCACTTCTTTTACTTGTATCTAAGCTTTGAAGGATGACTTATACAAGACTTTCATCAATTTGTAAGAGACTCAGAGTAGCGTCGGGGATTGTATGATGTGAAGATAAACAATTTGAAGAATCAACAAGTGCATTTGCCAAAAATATACAGTTGAGTATTAAAGGCTTGGATACAATGTCCGAAAAAAGAAGTACCTTTTTGCTCTGTAGCAGAGATGAGAGGTACATGGTTTCCTTTCATTAAGAACTTAACACTTATTTTATTCAATTCTGTTCGGAAATCATCAAAGGTTGATTTAGTATAATCCCAAATCTGTCAAAGGGTTGATCTTTCTTCATGCGAAAAGCCAGGCTTGCATTTATTAGGATTTTTCCGGGGGCGTTTGGACACCGTAGCAACGGTGGGCGGGGGATGGCAGCGGTCGGTAGCGGCGGACTCCACCAAAGGCCGCAGACTGTAGCACACTTTCTCACCTGCTGTGGAGTCCAAACAGGAATGGGTAGCGGTTGGCAGCGAACTGCCTGTCCCGGCAACCGCCGCCCTAGCCCGCAGAACGCCGCCCATCGCATTCAGTCCAGGGAGAACAAGTATATGCACTTAGTAAACAAATGTATGCATTTATGGGGCCAGTGTGAGTAACAATAAAAGTATATATACATATATATATATATATATATATATATATATATATATATATATATATATATATATATATATGTATGTATGTATGTATGTGTGTGTGTGTGTGTGTGTGTGTGTGTGTGTGTGTGTGTGTAAATCCTTTATACATTATTAATCAAGACATTATTAGCAGAATAAATACCTTCAATTTTGACTCCATGTACATGCACCTGTGTAATATGATTGTGCCATTCATCAAGCTGTCCAGACCAGAAAAAACATCTTTAATTTTGTCCCTATGACAAGATGTCAAAAGTATGAAAGCTGTATACAGGTACATGCATTACCTTGTAACTTATATAAAACACAAAATTAATATGCCCTTTAACAATCTAGCCATATTCGATCATCCAAAATAAATTATTTACTTCTCAGGCGTAATTTGGAAAAAAATTGAGGGCGAAGGTTTTTTGCATTTTCATTTTCTTTTTGTTCATGTTTTGTTGAATAAATGCAGATAAATAAAAACAGAAAAAAAACAGGTTTTCAAAAAAGAATCATGTAGATTCCTAAAAAAAATTCATCTTGGCAAGAAAAAGAATCCATGAGGCAGGGTTTCAAGTGATGAGGGAGGTGCCTGAGAAACAGATTTGTTTTCATTTGATGGACTTTTATTCATAATCTATTTATAAATTTTTGTCTAGTCACGGTTATGTGATTTTATCAAAATGGAAATTGTACGTATTTCACAAATTATGAACCAATATATCCTAATAAAGTCGTCTTTATTATGATTAGAGCCCCCTGTGGAACCCTTTGCAGGGTAATTCTTTGAGGCAAACTATAATTTGTCTTTATTAACCACTCTACAGCACTTTCGATGAAACTTACATGCATATCAACCATTCTACACTTGCTTTAAAAATCAACCATTCTTGCTGAAAGTTAATTATAGATGTTAACAGCACCACACTGACTGCAAACAAATACTTTGTGAAACGCACAATACAATACTAAATATAATGACAGAACCTTTACTGTACAGAAGCGTGTGCCTGTGCTATCACTTGAGACTTACGGTACCGCTTCTGGGCACGTTTTCGTTAGATAGTGGTTTTATGGAGCAGAAAGAAGCATTCCTTAAATAGGCAGCTTCGGTCTGTTTGGAGGTATGTACTTGGCTGGCAGACCCAATTTCAACATCCAACGTGAGGGGGACCCTATTTAAATGTTATCACGTTGAGGGAGAGAAACTGACTGTACAACTTTGTAATATCGCGCTCAGAGTGTGACTGTGAGGCAGGATAATTTGAGTCTAATCTTAGAATTTTTATTAAACTATTATCACAGGCCTATTTTTTTTGCTTCATTATTGTACTACTTCAAGCACTTCATGCGTCAGTTGCATCATTGTCGAGCTCGACCTAAGATGCAAACAAGAAAGCATTAAGATATCATCAGCAAAGCTACGTTTCCAAAAATCATTATCTGCACCAAAATAATATTGTGTATGTTTTGGAAAAGATATATTGATAATGTACATGCTGAAAGATAATGCAAACTGAAAAAGCGTTATCCAGAGGTAAAATTTGAGCACAAAAATTATAACCTTTCAGTCAAGGATCCACATAACCCTCTGTTTAAAACAGCATGCAAATGAGAACAGTGTGAAACACAGGTCTGGGCCCAATGAAATTTGGTCAAGCTGCTCATTGGCTGAGGCGAACAATGGGTTAGAGGCCAGGGGGACAGAACAGGCTCACTTTGTCATATGGCTGGTAGGAATTAGCCAATCATTAGGCTCAAAAAGTGTTGATTATATCCCATAACCATTGATTATGAAAAAGAATGTATTATGAAACTTAATAATGCATCTTTTTTGGGCTGACCTTCACCCTCAATAATCGCAAAAAGGGCCCGCAAAAAGAGTGAATTAAGTAAAACCTATAGCTCACTCTTTCCGAATTAACCCTTTCAATGTCTAACAATAAAATTTGAAATGATTTAACTGAATTTCCCTGATAAAAACTTTCCTTTCAAGTACCAGCACGCATTATACCATCAGCCACAAAACTTCTCCGGGTCAGTAGTCTTGATGCAGTAGCATATCATGAACGCAAAGCAAACTTTGATTGTGAAATTGTAAAAACACTACAAGTAAAAACCAACATACCTCCCAGTACTGCCGGTGCCGTCATTTCTTTGGAAAAATAATTGCTGAGTTGCAATATTATCAAATTCAATTACAGGCACATCATCTTCCATTTTGTGGCAGCTAGCAGATTCACGAACTACCTGAACGCCCGAGCGAAATCACGAATGAAGTGACTCAGAAGTGAAATGACACTGTCACACCTGTGTGTAAGAATTTGATTACGTAACTGACAGATAATACGCTTTCAATCATGAAATTACTGATCCGACCTAAATACAAAAGACCATTCCTACCAGCCAATGACAAATGTGTTATAACATGAAATGAGACGATTATGGCTATTACAACTGTCGAGTGGCGAAGCCACGAGACAGTTATAAGCCATAATCGTCTCCTTTCATGTTATAACTGTCACGTGGCCCACACTGGCCGTGGCGACAGAACCATGGACACAATAACCCATTCAGCTACTGCTATTGTGTGGGTTACATTGAGATTGTTTTCTTTGCAATACTTCAACTTTGTCACTCCACTTCTCTCTTGAGGACCACTGCGAAACCACACATAGAAACCACAGATTGGCTCACATCACAGAGGATTCACTTCAAAGGAAATCAATTTTGATAGAACTGCAAACTCTTGAATCTGATAAAAACACATCAAAGGGGTAGCTGTATGTGTATACTTGTGTCAAAGTAAAGCTTAAAGCCCTGTAGTGAGAATAACTTACTAAACAATGGTGTCTGTCATGACATGTGCGTAATGTTACAAAACTGCAGTTTTCTTGGGATCAGTTTTTGCCATGATTGTACCAATTTTGATTGAAGAATTCTCAATAACGGATGGTTTGGTTTAGTAAAATAAAATGTGTTATGCAGCAAAGAGCTTAATTAGGGAAGGTCTTCTGGATTTTTTTTATATTTTGTTTCTTTATGTGTTTATTTGGGCCCTAAACTTTAGGTATTGTTAATCATTGTGATAACTACTTGTGATGTTCAGTTCAAATTTTACTATTACTTTTATGGAAAAAATGAGCAAACCTCCAGTGGGCGTGTCTGCCAAGTTTCATCTTGCAAACTTTAAGGCATTTTAGTTTGATATTTTTTCTGCGAGCTGCGATAATTTGCCCAATTTGGCCCTTCTACAAAGATCCATTTGTGCCCAAAAAAATACATTCTCACATTATTACGAATATAATTTAAAAATATAATTTACACGTCTTGAGCAAAATAAAAATATATAGTTTTAACGGTCCCAAGGCAAAAACCAAGGCACAAGATTGGGTTGAGGACCACATTCCTATAAGCGCATAGATTTGCTGACGTCACCTTAATCCATTGACGCGTCATTGTAACTCTTGTCCGAAAAAAACGGAATCGCAAAATGCACAGCCCATAGAAAAGTATTGGATACCTGACAGTGTTGTCCCGCTGCTTCCATTTATTCTAAACCACGCAAACAAAACACTACTCGAAGTACGCGTGTATCTCTGCGGTGCCCAAACAAGCCGCACCACAGATCTGATGATTTCAGTGCCCCGATTTCACTGCTCTACCACCTTTCGATTGTATTGCTTTGTCACTAATATCTTAGTTTTTCACTTATGATCTCTAAATGTGTATATTTCGTATAAGATTACACGTACAACTATCAAATTTGGTCTGTGGATACCTTATGGGGTAGGGCTGAGTCGCGCACCCAAATAGGGTCACTGTGACCTTGACCTTGATCTTTGACCCCTTAAAGATTTAGTTTGTCTGAGCTATAATTCTTGTTTGAATATACCTACAGGTACCACATTTGGTGTGTGGACATGTCATGGGATAAAGGTGTCTCGCTATTCCCTAGTGGGGACTATGTTTTGATATGCAATACTTGATTTTGTTTCATCTTATTTTATTAACTTTTTTATCTTTAAACTCATGTCATTTCAGTTACCTATTTATAAGTTTGCTTTCATTCAGAACCATGCTTTCTGTGTTGTTCATATTATAACCACCACTGTGACACGTCTGCCTGTCCGAGGCTCGTTTGACCTTTGTCATGATTACGCAAGAAGGGCCACTTTGCAGGTTGTTAATCTGTGCCACGTGACTTTTTTATTGGCAGTAGTCTGTGTCGCATGACAGCACATGTCTGCAAACAAAAACACGCTGATCCATACTTTGATAAAGGTGCCTTTTTATTTTCTCATTTTAAGGTGCTTTATAACCATGTTAGCGGTTTCAAATTTTGCCCAAGGGTACACAACTTGAAAATCTTACCAAAAATTAAAAACCCAAAAATGCCTGAAAAAGAGCCAAAATCGCTTTGAAATTACCTTAAAAACTAACATTATGCTTGTCTCTCTCAAGAAACATATTTTGAGATCATCCACCACCTGTCTTCTAAGGTCACTAGCTAGTGCATGTGTCCAATCACAAATACTTGGATATAACCCTGAAATCGGATTTAAAATTGAATGCTTATGTTAAACAGATCGATACCAACGCTTTCAAAATAATCAATAATCATGTCTACTAGGTATATACTTCAGATCAAAGAATTATTTTCTAAGCACCTCCACCAAAACCTGTCTGTGAGAACCTTCCAGGAAGCACAATAAAATCTTGACCCACAGAGAAAATATTAAGGTGTTCTCTGTTACGGTGCAGTTGGGCAAACCATAAGGTCCAGTTTGGAACGTAAAAGGAGCATACAATGAAATGATAATATGTAGTTGAGATCGTAGAACAGACTACTTTGGATTTGGAGAAAAAGAAATGCCAAGCATCCTCATAACTTATATCACCCTGACATCTGGCATATTTTTGACACCGATCTTGAACAGATGAGAATTCAGCTGACTGCTACCCAAGCGAAGACGAGTGTGCAAGCTACAACTATATCTGGACGCTTATTCGACCATCCACAATGATCACGTAATATTAATTTAAATATAAATAATGAAGGCAAATTTCGAATTTCCAAATGCATTTCATTCCAGAGGCGTACAGTTGACGCGAAGAAGAATTATTATATAAAACCTTTGCGGGCTCTAATATGAGGCAGGTCAAATCTTTGTCGAGTACATGTATTATAATATGTAAGAGCTTCATTCGCATCATGTGAAATAATAGATTATAAATGGTTTGGTACTAATTTATGAATTATTTTGTACATTAGTGATAATTTGGCATATTCTGCACTAGATGCTAGGGTTTGCCATCTGAGTTCATACAATTTGGCATTTGGTGTGCCATGCATCGCAGAAGTAACTATTCTTGCAGCAGTCAGCTGAATCCTGTCGAGTTTATCAGCTTCAGTTGATGTGCAGCCATCCATGACAGGACTTCCATATTCTAAAATAGGTCTTATAAAAGAACGATAGATGGTTTGTAAAGATTGGCATTCTGGGGGAAACTGCAGGCTTTACATAATGTTAAGACGCTTTCCAGTTTTTACAGCTAAACGTTCAGACCATCTCATATCAGAGCGTATAGTTATACCAATTTGTTTGTCGGTGTTGACATTTTGCAGCAAATGACCGTGAAAAATGATACATGGATAGTCAGGAGAAATAGCCTTGCTTGAAATTAGCATACTATCTGTTTTACGGGCACTAGAGGTAATTAAACAGACGTTTGCCCCTTCCTTGGTAGATGCAAGGTCCGATTTGATAATTTCAGTAGTATTTACGGGATCGTCCACATTTAAATATGGGGATGTATCGTTAGCAAACAACTGGATATTACATCTGACAAGGTCGACAATATCATAAATATAAATAAAAAATTAGAGGCCCCAGCACAGACCCTTGTGGAACGCCAGCATTTACTGTTGCCCAGCCAGAAGATTGCCCATGAACCACACGTTGATGACGTATCGTAAGATTCCTTCCACGACAGGGATCAACTACCATTTTGATTATTGTATCTGTGTATTGTTAAGGAATTAAATGCTTTCAAACCAACACCATGCCTGTTGTTATAATGTTGTATAAAGTGGCCCAGACCCTCTTCAGCAATTCTAGGAACAATGTCTGTATCAAGTAATATCGACTTAAATGCAATATTGTAGAGACGTCTCTTTTTACGTCGCGAAAAGGAATTCATCCTACATTTACTTCGGAAGGTGATTGTGTTATCGTGTTCTGGTAGCTGATTTGGTCGCGTAGTGGAGTGAATGAAATTATCAAATTTGAGCCCAAGGCATGCCAAGGGGAGCTGTCGACCTTGATCATCTTTTCTGGTCTCAAAAGGCTTACTTGCACTTAAACGAAAAGTCAGTTAAAACGAATATGAATCTTGTATCGTTATACAAATTCTGATTACACAGACGTCTGTCAACAGTGGTAATGGAAGGTTCAAGTTTCGTTAATGACTCATTTGGCGTGCAAAAGCGAGTCTTTATCCCGACGACAGGACTTATCCCACGACAACACATCGACTGACATGCCGCAATACAGTCTCAAAACTGTGTAAATTGGTGTAAAGTTGTGTTGCATGCTTGCGAGGTCTCATGCATGGTTAAGGCTAAGAAGACCCAGTTTCCGTCTGACGCATCTCGAAGTGCACCTGCTTCTGAACACCACCAGGAATAGCTAATTTAGATACCGGGTTGGAACGGCTATGCAAACATAAAACTTCTTGCATATAGTCAGATACGACCATTACCACCGTTTGCAATATCAGCCGTCACTCACGCAGCTTTGGACTCATCATTTTTCAAATAAAAAGCACCATTTACAAAATAAACACCAAAAGGTTTGTGCTTTATATTTTAAGGTTGCTCAAGGTCAAAATCAACAACACCAAAAAGCAACCCCGTGGGCACTTTAGCATAGAGAACAATAGTAACTATGAACATACGATCCCTCTCAACCCGGGCAATAGGCCGGTTTGGTCTTTCAAGGAAACTCAAAGGCAAAATCAACAAACCAAAACAAACCCCATGAATACATTCCCATCAGTGTTTAAATTAAAAAATGTACCAGGGATCCACCATAACTCAGATATATTCCAATATGTCAGATTATTAACAATGCTAATTTACATGGACCCTTTCAGATAATTCCTAATTTCGGTAATTCGTCCAGAATTGGGAAATTCCAGCAGCACCATGCAGTGGACAAGGTAAGCGGCGATTGAGGTGAGGCACATTCCCACCAAGTTTGAAGAGAGTCCGACATACAATTTGTGCAAGTCGAAAATATCAAGTACAGGCTGTCTGAAGAGCCTGTGCTCAGTTGACCTAAGTTTGTTCCCAAAATCAAAGTTGGAATGAATGAATTTGTGTTAAGCTTTAGCTTGGTGCATATGGCATTTAGAAGTATTTCAAGGGTTTGCAGGGCCACCTGGTGAAGAAATTAAGAACAAAGAGTCCCTAGAGGCGTCCTGTGTAACATCAGAGTAATTGGGTGAGCGGTGTCGGAGAAAGATATTTTTTACGATTTGCCCAATAAAAGAACAATAATTTTATAAAAAAAAAAAAAAAAAAAAAAATCAATGGAGCGTAACCATTTGCACAACTTGATAGAGACCTACCCAAGGTACATTGCTAACAAGTTTGGCGTGAATCTAATTGATGCTTTCAGAGAAGAAGTCGAAAATGTGAATTGTGAATGGAAAACGGACGGAGAGTGATGCATAAGCTGCGCTGCGTGACGGTTCTGGAGAAGAAGTCAAAAATAGTGAAAACACAAAAATTATTTAGAAAATAAAAAGAAATTGCAGCAACACCTGTAGAACAAATTTTAAACTAAAAGCCCCAAAAAGTGTTCTTGTGTGACAACATAGCAACTGGGCGAGCGGTTTTTGAGAAGAATTTTTATGATTTGCCCCCAAAAAACAAAAAAAATATATAAACAAAGTCCAAAATTCACTGGAGCATGACCATTTGAACAAATTAAGCAGAAATCCACCCAAGGTACATTGCCACCAGGTTTGAAGTGAATCTGGGTATCGGGTTTGGAGGAAAAGTCGAAAATGTGAATTGTGAACGGATAACGGACGACAGACGGAGAGTGGTTGCATAAGCTCTGCTAGCTAATAAGCCAACTGAGCTAAAACACGTAAAAATCATAAAAACGAAAAAGGCAATGCCACTGTTCAACACATTAAGATCTGAGGGTCGCCCTAACGTTCCCTCTGCCAATTTGTCCAAGCAAATTTTCAAGATGTGCCAAAAAAAAAAAAAGGCAGAAAAGCACTTAAATCCACAAATAAATGCAGCGTGAACATTGAAATCAACTGGGTAGACACTGGTTAAGTCTGAAATTAATCTGACTAACGATTTTGGAGAAGTACAAAATGTGAAGAATGGACGGACAGCGTGCAGAAGATGGCCAGATGGACGAGGGATGACAGAGGACCGAACATCTAGTAAGCTCAGTGTACTGACAAGGCAGCTGCCTTAAAAGCCAGCAAATTCACACGAGAATGATTTAACTGTTTCTAGTACAACTCGATGCTGGTGCTCTAGGTTAAGAGTCTTATACAATATAACAGGAGGCGAAGCACGCTTTTATATATCTTAATTTCCCAGTCATAGTACACATATTGTATATTCAGTACACCTGACAAATTTTAACGGGAATTCAACATTTAGACATTTAGATTAGAAGTAAAAAGTCACAGTGTGAGAGTTATAATGCAATCAAAAACAAAAAAGCAGTCCATGTTGCAAACAGTTCAACACGACAACACAGCATCATGAAAGGCACAAGTGATCAAGCAGTTCTACCACCTCTGTGGCATGCAAGGGTGAGTCTAGCTTCCCGTCGCGGATGTCGCATAACTACTGAATCACTTGGCTCCATTCATCGATGCCATAGGGCCTTCGGCTACCTTAGATTTATAAAGAGTATGGGGGAACTCAACCTCTACTACCTGTAATCTTTCAAGACTATATTTTTTCCAATAAACAATTAATGATCTGCCAACATCCGATCGTGAACCTTGAAGGATTAATGTACCGCATGAAGTGACCAGTGGGTTAACGCTCGTACCACCTTTTTCAATGAAGTTCAAGAAACGGGTGTGCATTTGAAGTTCAAAAGGAGATACTTTGCATATATAGGGCAGTAAGGAACTGTGTGTTTTGTATGGCAACTTCCATTTAAGGCTTGTCGCTTTACGCCATACAACATACATCTTCTCAACTTTTTTATTTGAATAATCCCACAGTTGGGAACCATAGAATGACATGCAGTGAGTTTTTAAACAACTTGGACCGTATTGATGAAAAGGCATAGCCAAATTGTGCCATTAATATGTTGCCCTCTGAGTGAAATTTACTGATAAAATGTTGAAAATCACTAAAGTTCGTCTACACCGAAAGCATTTCCCAGAACATATGTATCAACTTTGTTTAACATTTTCCCATCTAACTGAACTGATTTGCGTGAATTTAGGTCATCATATGACAACCATTTACTGTTATCAGGATTTAACTTTACATTATACTCTTTACCAAAGACAAAACATGTCTTCAATAAATTACTAAGACCCATTATAGTGAGAGACAACAGAACGATATCGTCAGCACACGCTAGTGCACCCACGAAGACATTACCGATATGGAATCCAAATCCGGACCTTTTTGATCTGCCCATTAACTCATCAATGCATATTCCCAATAGGATTGGGGAGAGTACTACTCCTCGTTTCACACCGTTCCAGCACTGAAACATCGCACTCACCGCGTTGTTCCTTATTACATTAGCAGTTTGGTTCGTATACATACTAATAAGTAATCGGACGATTGTTGGAGATAATCCCTTTCTTCTAATAATCTGAAAAGCTTGACATACTCGACTTTGTCAAAAGCCTTTGTAGCATGAAGAAAAATAAGATTTACATTGCTGCCAATGACTGTGTAATATTTCACGCATTCGGAAAAAAGAAAAGTACGTTGAATTGTGGACGTGTTACATTTGAATCCAAAGTGTAACCCAGACGTACATAATGTCTCCATTTTTATGGTACAGAGCAAGAACATGACCCACTCGCTCATGTTGTCAGCTTTAAGAAAACATGTTCATCGGGCGATGAAGAAACCTTGCTAAGAGAACTTCTTACTGGCATGACTCAATTTATAGCGGCCGAAGCTCCCTCTTTTGGCACACAGGCATTAATACGACTTACTTTGACATGGTCGCACAGTGTGCCAGCTTCACAAAACCGTACCAGAGATAGAATAGCATTTTTAGCGACATACTACTGTACCTTTCTGCTGACAGGGCTGAGCCTAAGGCCCACTTTATTACCTCACGTGTTATTCCAACTTACAGAAAATGATAACATTTGCTTCCATTCAAATTAAAAACTATCACAGAATATTGTGTAGTTTTTTAAGGCACGTAGGAATGTCTGCAGGCTTTTTTCCATGGTATTTTTGATCCCATCGAAAACGGGCAGTGCTGTCACATGGCGAGATCGACTCTTCTGAGCATGGCACTGCGACACAGCTATGATACATGTATGAATTTGTGATCTTGCTTTCCCTAGTGTGTGGTTATACATTCAAATCATTTCATGGAACGGAAAGAGTTAAGTTTTTGTCTTGACAAAGTTTTGCTAAGTAAACTTCAAAATATACATCGCGCTCATGGCATTTAGTACAGGCACAGCACGGACACCATGGGCACTCTATTTGTGTGCGATAGTGCGTACACTTATATAAATGTATGAAGAACAATTTCGTAAGGAATAATGGCTTTAGATATATTTTCACACATGTGCAGCTATATTATTGACCATGTGTGTTGAGAACCTTAGTTATATGATTTTAGCACACATGCGCCCCTTGAACCTAAATTGTCCAGTAGCTGCTTGTGTTGGGCGTGCATATTAATATTCTCTATCAACATGTTTCTAACATTGACATCTGCAAATGTATAGTATTTATAAGTCATTTACCACCTACTTGGTGATAAGACAGGTTAATTTTAATGCAAATTGTTACATATTTATATATGCAAACTTATTGTTCTTTCTCCCGAAAGTGAATATTTTTGTGAGTATTATACCTCTAGTACTAGAGAGTTACCAGACTATTTGGGACTAGGCGGCCCATGTGTGTGGATACAGAATCTAGTCTTGTTTTACAATTTTCACCTCCTTAGAATCTTGAATCATCGGGGGGGGGGGTCCGAAAAATCAAATATCTGTGAATTTTGTTTGTTTGTTTTTTTTTTTTTATTCATTTCGGTATCCTGGCCACCTGTAATTGTTTGTCATTATTGGGTGAACATGGGCTGGCTTGCTTGAAATGATTAACCCTTTCCCCCTCAAACCGGCCAAAACCGGCTGGTGGTCACATGTCGTCTGCTTCAGTGTTTTCAACTAATTTCAACAGCTATGAAAAAACAATTTGACTGAGAAATGAACATGAGACTTATCAAGATCACATGCCCCAGGTCAACAGCTTTCCTTGGCATGGGTTGGGCACTTAGTGCCCAACCCATGCCAAGGAAAGCTGTTGACTCAGTCTTAATTCAAGGGGGGAAGGGTAAAATCCACTTGCATTGCACCAGATCGTTCTCTTCAACACAACTTCACACCATGCACTCTGTACAAAATTTATCCCCCGTGCAGTTGACATTGGTCAGTCTGTTTGAAGAACAAATGATAACCACTGATGCACAGAGAGTGTTGAAAGTTTCTTCACAGCTACCTAGTCACTCTGTATCCAGGTTTTCGTTCTGTGACAAACCTGTGTCATGACTTGTTCTGTACACAGCGTTAATAGCCAAATTATAACACTTTGTAGCTGCACCCATGTTTGGCTATAATCTTTTTAACATAGGATGTATTAGACAAAAGAGTTCCAGACGAAGCCGTGCTGTGGGGGCTACATAGGGTGGACTTCACGTGATAAAAAGTAGCTACATGTAGATAATGAGTGTAACTTGACTCTGTTGCTTTTATCAAATATTAAGGTAAAAAATCCTTTGGTACTTTAATGGGGATCAAAAAGGATGGAGCTACATATCTATGCACCGAGCAAAAAACAACAGGTGTTTTCAATAATTATTATACTACTACTAATAATAACATTAATAATAATGGTAATAAAAATAATTACAATAATAATGATAATGATAGTACTAACAATAGCAATAATGATGAAACAAAATAAAACAAGGATATTTCACCCATCTTTACCATTTTGAAACTATAACCGAAGTCAAATGTATACTTCTAAATCTTTTGCTTGCTTAAGTTCAAAAAAGTCCATGTCAATCTATTTTGCTTGATAGAACAAAGGAGAAACATCGCAAGTTTCACTATGGGCAAAGAATTCCAATTCGGATTATAAACAGTTGCGCCCGTGACGAGGTCATCAGCGCAATTTATGTCTGCAGTCTTTTTAAGCTTCATACCAAAAATACGGAAGCATTGTTGCGTAAGCCCACACACAAAGAGTCAATGCCTTGGGAAAGTGCATGTGTACAGAGATACAAAAATAAACATGAGGCTCTGGGAAAATATGACGGAGAATATATCCTAACCCTACAGTACAATTAGTGTTCTTATTTTCACCGCATTATTTGCATACTGTATCACGTCTTTGGTCACACGTAGTCCTCACTGTTGCCAGACACGAGAATTCAATCGGATTATTTGACATTATTTTGTGGGGTGTTTTTTCAGTAAATATCTAAAAGTAAGTTATCTAGTCTGTGTATGTGGTATTATTTTGTGCTTTTCAGTGAAATCTATAAGTCCTGCATAGACGTTTTTCGAGGTGGCTGCCATACCTCGGTAAGTTCTCTCAACTACATTTGGGAATATTGAAGTCTTAGAATAGTGTTAAACAATTAAGCCAGCATGGGCACTAATGTATGTTTGCCACTTTTAATGCTTTCATTAAAGACTTCATCCAGTCCATGAAATATTACGCTTCAGTTTATAGATGGTAACATTCACTACCCGGAAAGTGATCTTAAAGGTTAGATTACCGAATTCTAAGCCTTTGTTATCTGCAATAAAACATTAAATTGGGAGGGGGGGGGGGGGTCAGACTAGTTCTCAGGCTGATTGTGAAGTTTGGAGATGTAGCAGCTACTCACTAGGACTGATGGATCACCTTTTGACTGCATTCCCCTGTAGTTATAGATTTCTGGGGAGTTCTTTTGGAGTGCTTTCGTCCAAATGTATCATATGTTCCATGACCTTTTGCTGAAAGATTTTCTTTCTCTTGTTTAGTGATATTTTATACTGCTTGTCCTTTCTTCTGTACAACTTTAACCACTAGACATTTTGGTGTTGGTTCCGTAATTGAACACACGTTTTAATGTTCTGGTATGTGCCCCCCAGTGGTTATCATGGTATCAATTCAGAAGTTTAAACAGTTTTTTTTAGCTGAGAGTGGAACGAGTGACCATATTTTGTGTACAAAGGTCTCATAGACAAATATTGCAATATATATATATATATATATATATATATATATATATATATATATATATATATATATATATATATATATATATATATATATGTGTGTGTGTGTGTGTGTGTGTGTGTGTGTGTGTGTGTGTGTGTGTGTTCAAACTTTAAAAAGGCACCCACATAATATATACACATTCATTATGTTACATAAACAAAATATTAATGAATATTTATAACAGATGATCACCATGACTACATCAAACAAAAATACAAGAAAGATATATCACACGAGTCAACACCTTGGTTGGTCATCTCAGTTTGTGCACACGTTATAAATAATAGTATTAATCTCCTTATTTGACAGTGTACACTCTCCAAAACCGGGAGGCATGTCTGTATGTTTTTACTATATTAGCACGACATTTGGCGGTGCGATGAAATGTATTTAACCACTCTTTTTCCACTATATAAACCTGTATCTCATGAAAAATTTTATCTGAAGACTACAACAACCTGAAATTCTTGCCACTTACTGACCAAGAACAAAATAGAAAAAATCGAACAGCAGTCTTAACAAGATCTGAGTCATAATCAGCCACATTAGTGATCAAATCTATGAACCGTTTTTCAATGTTTAACTCTACACGTAAACAAATCAGTCAGATAAACATACTAGGGTGTTTTTGTGTGTCATGGGCGGCACTCGCCATATTTACCTCAGGGCTTTTTATGGCATGCCACAGCAATATCCAAAATACTTACTACTGAGAGATCACAATTTAGTACCGTAATGGCTATAGTAATATTGCTTAAACAATTTATATTTCAAATATGATGATATATGACCAAAGTCAGATATAAAGATATTAAATTGAAACCAAAAGACTCTCGGTTCTGCACCCATCATACTGTTTTTGTCAGAATTAGAAATAACAAGACCAATATGTCCTGATTCCTCAACCGGCCGTACAACATCACCATTCACAGTTAAAGTATAGTTCAGCTCATCTGGTAAAGGACTTTTGAAACTTAATAGCTTAGTTTTTGCGCCATGAAATTATACATTAACCTCTCTAGCAAAAACATGTCTTTAGTGAACCTCCTTTCCCATTGCATGAATGGAAGCAGCCAGAAGTGTGAGATTATCTGCATAGCAATGGTTCCAGCATAAAAGTTGCCTTAATGGCAGCCAATGCTGCTCTTTTCAAGTCTTACAAGCAAAGCATCTATGTAAACAGCAAACAGTACAAGGTATAAAACCCCTCCTTGCTTAACGCCATTACTTGCATTTAACTTATTGGGTATTACCCCATCTAACCTGTAAGGTCTGGTTTGTGTGAAAGTTTATCAAAAGTCTGAGGATCAATAGAAACATATGGCGATTTCTATTCTCCTCGAAAAGCTTACAATAGTGAACTCTATCAAAGGCTTTTGTAACATCGTAATAGCGTGACAACATTTGAGCCTTTACTGGTATAGTAACGGATGGTTTCCAGCATTTTGTTAGAACACTGTATTGTAGAAACTCCTGCTGTAAAAACAAATTACAACTTATGACTGGCTGATACTCTTTCTTCTTTCTGCATAATTATTAAGTCTAAAAGTTAACTGACAATGCTACTCAATGCAATTGTTCGATAGTTATCAGAATCACCAGCAGACTTATTTTTGCTTTTGGGAATAGGGACCTTGGTACCAATGATAATAAATATTAATAGATGACAGAACCAAACAATTCTCGACAAGACAGGTGGGAAAATAACCAGGAAATTAACGTTTGAGGAGAGGGAGTTAGAAATTGATGTTTCTTAACTCGCAAATGGTGTCAAATTGTCTTCCCATAACACAAAAACATGAACGACATATACTTAAATTCAATATGTATACTTAGTAAAAGATGCAGATGGGGGCGGGGTTGGGGGGGTTGGCCTCCTCCTCGCTCCCCTTTGGGAGAAGGAGTTTCTATTTTTGTTATTGTTTTTGTTTGGGTTTTTGCGTTTTTATTATTCTTGTGCATAGTAATGTGGTTTTTTATGATGTATTTCATCAAGCATGGTTTTATTTATTGTGTCCATAAGCTAGCTGGAATTTGTGATTTACATACTGGCACATTGATCAATATGTATAAGTGCAGTCAATAACGTTCATCTCCTTTCATTTCATTTCATTTCACACACTTTGTTTTTGCTTATTTTATAAGACCCAAGTCAATTTTTAACATGTTGTATCGAATGAATTAATACGTTTTCTAACGCAGTTGTTTTACAGCCGCAAAATGCATGAAAAAGTTCTACTGCCACAACTTTGTAAGAGATCAATGTTGTTAACGCAAAATGTAAAAGCACGCAAAATGAAAATCAGTTTGCAATGCATGCATGCATACATACAAAAATAAATACATACATACACACACAGACACCCATACATACATGCATGCATACATACATACATACATACATACATACATACATACATACATACATACATTATTTACCAAATTTGGGACGTGATTGCAGTATCAAGTGGAGTACTCTTTACTAATCGTTATTTATGGCTATCGGAAGATAAATAACATGAAACATTAGGTTTTCCAAAGTCTTAATTCTAATCCAAATCAACATTCAATAAACCATAGCAGTGGTATCTATGACTTTGAATTTCTACATGTTAAGGCGAAGCTGGTTATTAATTTAGGAAAAGAATTACGCCACAGAATTATCTGCCTACAGCCAGTCACAACCAGTTAAATCCTGTTATTATGACGTTTCATCAAAACAAACTAAGACTTAGTGATGTTGAAACCCTTAATTATGTTTCTGTATTACTGTATACTGGCTCCCTCTATCAGTTATTGGGTATGTGAAATTTCCCCTCCTTCTATTCTCATACCCGTAATGACATATCAGGGGTGAACAAGTTCACTCACAAACATAGAAAAGATTACCTGTTTATATGTACAGACTTCTCATTATTAACACAATTTCAATCTGACATTGGATTATCATTTAATTAATTCTGATAAAAAATTAATTCCAATTTTATAAAACACATTTCATGTAATGTACAATCTCCAATCCGTCACTGTCATAAATAATTGTTATATCATGTGACCTCCTTTCATATCCTGTACCGACTCATTATCTCATGACTGTATGTAGGCTACGTTCTTGCACAACACCCATCCTGGATTTAGTAGTTTAGGTTTTTCCATTGCCTCAGCTATTATAATATTTCACAATATTACTACTTTTACACTCTTGGGACTTCTAGTGTTCAGCCAATGACAATTCAACCTTTAGGGGTTTTCCATTGTACTTCCCCTAACACAAATATAACTCCCCATCAGATTCACTGTGGTTATTCTATGGTTATTGTCTTGAACCAATCAGCTCTTTACAATCCATTAGGGTAATCCCCTTAGGGACTTTTTCTGTACATATTATTAAGTGGGGGCGGGGACTTTACAAGCTGACCTCATTGCAATTGTGTAAAATACTGTAGATAGATTGATTCACCACATGCATCGAGATCACTTCACGCAACATAACAAGGTATGCCAATTTCTCAATTTCTTGGATTTTTGGGGCCCTCAGTTGCAGAATTACGAGGTCATTCTTGTTCAAAGTATTTAAACAGCGAAACACACACAAATATATATATATATATATATATATATATATATATATATATATATATATATATATATATATATATATATATATATATATATATATATCTGTTGAACCATTCGGGTACCCAGGGAACATTTTTTCTCGTAATATTGGTCGAGCATTCCATGAGGGCTACCCGAAATCTTTAGCTTTAACACATGACGTACATATATGATGATTGATATATATAGGCAGGTGACTTTTATTCCTTTTATAAAGAGAGAGACAGAGAGATTAATTACCACAGTCATTATAATATGCAATACACTATGTAATTATCAGATTCTAGAGACCAATCTTCAGGTAATAATATTCTGTTGTGGTTAAGAAATTAACATGTATCCTGCTTCGTAAATTGGTAAGAGATTGTATCAATGACATGCACTTTGCCGCTGCACCAAATTATTAATATTGTTTGCAACTCGAGCACATAAGTATAGTGGCAACGAAACGAGCATTGGTAAATAGACATTTAGGGGAAAAAAATCGAATGGTAACTGTCATAACTGTAGCAATGAAGGAGTTAAAACTGTGCCGAAAACAATCCTTGGCGCACCCTACACACAATGCGTACGAAGTTTGTCAAAGATATATGTTGACCGAGACCAGACTTTGATATGGGCTTGCTGGTGCTTGAATGAAGATTCTTGCATCAATATTTGAATATTATTTTTATTACAAACAAGTTTTGATTATAGCCTCCAATGGCACCAAAATAGTAAGTTGACCATTTGAGACATCACATGACCAATAAAAAATTCAAGTACTGAACATTAGCTAAAATATAAAAACAGGTCAATCTATCAACGCACACACCACTCAGGCGTTTTGACACGCAAAACTGCAGTCCAACCACATCTCTTCTGTTCTTGGAGGAAGCCTCTTGAATTGGTAGGCCGGGTACTTGGGGTATTTAAATTCAATACCGGGCAATAAACAGACAGATAGTAAGCCCTATATATTCCTGACCCTTACGCGCACTGCTTAAGCATTAGTTTGTGTTGGGAATATGAGTTTCACTTGGACTGTGATGTAACATGAACAGGATAGAGCTCCAAGAGTATGTCTTAGCGGTCACGCAAAAAAAACAAACAAAATGCCCTGGAAATGAGAAACAGCCATAGATGTGGGGAAACTGCAACACAGGGATCAATGGTAATCCATAAAGCCACTACAAATGTACGTGCAGGCTACTCAGTTCTCTAAATTTGACAGACGCAGGGTCATTGAAGACTGGTCTTTCCCAATGACAGTGTGAGGTTTCCGGGACAATCAGGTGCTCCAGGCCAGCAGTACAGATCGAGGTGGTGGGACCATTTTCAAGACACGGGAGGATGCAGGAGGAAAGCTGGATATGGAAGATGCAGACTTTCAGATGGGAGGGCCGACAGTTACATGTAGCTGGTGAAGTAAGCAAAGAGACATTTCCTTTCGACGGAGGGTTTTTATCATCAGCGGTGCCAGGCCTACAACATTATTGCACATTGCAGTATCATGGCGTACTATCAACAGGAGATGGCTGTTGGCCTACCCGAGGTCATACTGCCCTGCCATCCGCATCCCTTTTTATTATACCTCAGGGGGGAAATCTGCACTGGTGATTGGTTAGTTGGGGTGTGACACTTTTTCCTGTTTCCCACTGGGAAGGTATTAGCTGTTACCCTGCATGTACCACTAGATGGCCTTGTAAATCTGATCAATTCGGGAACCAGGCCTATATCTATTATCTATGAAAAGGCCCCGAGGCTGGCCAACATGTTGACAATTACGATATACGTAGTTGTTTATATCATTAAAATTATTATGTGCAAATTTTGTTGTTTTAAAGATTTGTTGTTCTTGGTTATGATATGGCGTCCTTGGTTATGGGTGATAGGAAGAATTGTGAACCTCAGAGATGGACTGTTGGGTGTCACTTGTTTACTGTCCAGCACACAGTACTGCATGATACACTAGTGTCAGGATCATGCTGACTATACCAGAGATCAGTGAAGCAGCGTGATGTGGTCGAACAACTCAGGATTTTTTTCTCGACTTTCATGATGGAAAGAAACGGGTTAGATGTTTGCCTTCAGAGGGATTTGTGGATGGATACACCTACATGTCTGGCAGCATGACAGCTTTGGAGGATGCAGTGTCATGATATATGGGGGGAGGATCATAGGGATGGGAAGAACATAACTCATCGGGCTAAATGGGACTCCAACAGGCCAGCGCTATGTGGATTAGATCCTGCCAACAGTTACCCAATGGTTCCAGCAGGTTCCAGCAACATCCTGAACCACTGTCCCAGCGAGACAATATATGGCTACATACTGCACGAGTCAGCATCTGCACAGCACAACATCCACACGTTGTCATACCCAGCCCAATCCCTTTAAACGTCTCCCTTTAAACATTTATGGGGTGTGCTTGACGTTGAGTCTAGGATAAGTACGAGGACCCTGCCGCCAACCTGGGCTAACTAGCACAGCGACTAAAAGACCAGTAGAACTAAATTCCTCTGGCCGAAATAGCCAAGTTCACCGGCACCATGTCAAAGAGGGTCCAGGCTTGTTTGCACAAGTTGGAGAAGCATGATGGTCACAGCCGCTACTGATGCGTGCAGCCATCAAAAAAACAAAAAACAAAAGGTTCTTTTTAGGACGACCACATCCTCCCGTATGGTAGCACAGAATAAAGCAGTGATGGACTTGTGGTGGAGGCAACATGCATATTGGTGCCTCGGGCTGCATAAAATGAATATTGCCTCCATCACCAGGCCATAATTGTTAAATCTCTTTATCGAGGATCTTGGATATGATAGACGCCTACTGTAGGTACACTTGGGGGGGGGGGGTTAAGTATACAAAGGCAATAAGTACGTCCGATGTCACCTGGTAATAATTACGTCAACAAAAACCACTAAACCTTGAGACGTTTGTATCCTACTTTGCAGTACAATATGGCAGGACACCCATTTCGTGCCACATAACCAGTAGTTGGCCTACAGATTTTGACATGAGCCGAAAACGGTACTGTCACTGACAAAATAACTCATACGAAATCACAACTTAAAATCTTCCAATTGAAAGGAACGGCATACCACTAAAACATAATCTTGGGATAAAATTCTACCAAAAGTTGTACCAGTGTCATCTCCACCGACTGGGGGTTGTTGTATCTGGGGGACTGCAGCAGGTGACCCAGTTAGTCGGCTAACCCATGATGTTTAAGCACCCTATTTCGGAGAACAGCAGGTAATATGTACACGAACCCTATAATAAGAACTAACAATACTAACTACTGATGTTAATATTTTTGCATTTGTTTTCTGAAACAATTAATAAAGCCAACAGAAGATCTGCGTTCGAAACAAAGTGTCATCCTGGCAACATGAAGTTGAACGCAAGGATAAGACGTGGTCTGCTTTTCTACGTGGTTAGCGTCTTGGTTATCATTGTGTTCATACATCGTTCTACGTTTCCTAACATCTTCCACACTTGGCACCTCTTCAGTGGAGATACAGGTATTTGGAGACGCATGCAATTGGTTATATTCTACGCAGACAAACAACAATTATCCCCTGCAGCTGTAATCAAGAATTTCATCTGATCCTGAATACCCATGTGCCAGTATACAAGAACAATTGCTCAATAGTGTGTGTGCATGAATTTCATGTGCCTTTGTTCTTGTATACTCGCACATGGGTTATTGGCTTGTTAATAACTTAATACAGAAGTCAGTCCCCAGTGGTCTTGCCTGATGACCTGCAAGGGTGTGGATATTTTACAAAGAAATACACTAGGAAGACGTACATTCTCCCTAATGCTACTCACAAAATCCAGGGATACACTTTGTATGAAAATTGTTGAAAAGAAAGCTTTTCAGTCACACTAATTGCTATAAAAACTTAAATTATGATATGGTCAGTCAATGGTGGAATATGCGTTTTATTCAAATTTATCGAAGTTTGCGGGATGTTTTACTGCTTTTCATGTTCACTTGCGCATTTCACGCACGCACATACACTATTTGGTCGTACAATTAAGTTGATGTCATTTGGACCGTGAACTACTCACTCCTTCGCCTTATAATGATCGAAACTACTAGGATTAACCAATATGTGTGTTCTTGGCTATATTTACCTTTGTGTTTAATAGTTACACCTTATCAAATTAATCTTAGTCCGATCCGGTACTTTATTTTTAAATCTGGGTCAAATTAAGATTACTCCATACTCTCCAAACGTTTATTCCACTTTTCGTGCAGTTGAAATTAAGAAAAGCTTCGGTCACACTAAAATATTTGACCAAGGACTAAGTAATTTGCCATCAAACAAGTTGATTTTTATTTTGATCGGTATCAGGTCAAACTTATTTGTCTGTTTGGCATCATCTGCCAAAATAGAAATTAATCAAATGGCACGCAGTCGCACATTAGTACGTTCCAAGAAACGCACACGAGCATGCCTCTTGGTTTAATCATTCCTTTACACTTATTGCACATAGCTTTGTCAAATATATAAGCTACCTATATGCAATGCATCAGATTTTCGCTCGAGGTATATTGAATTATCATAATTTACGATCTGGTAGCCTAATCAAATAATTTTACAACAGTGGTACTTCATGGTTGGACTCCACCTGTGGCGTGTTTACGCCTGACTAACAAATACTATACGAATCTATGACATGACATGGGGCATGATTTATTTTATTCATTTAAGAATTTCTTTACGCCACGTAACCCTTTTCTGATTAAAAGCCCTAGATCTTCACAAACTTAAATCTCTGAAATTCTTTTATCGATATACTAAAAACGAATTACCCGGATACTTCAATGACATGTTTTCTGCTTTACAAATTACCCATAATTATCCTACCAGACATCGTCATATCCCCCGCTATGCTATACCCCAGTACGCCTCCACAGAAAAGTGCATTCGACACTCTGTCCCCAAATTGCTTCTCGATTCGCCCCTAAACATAACAGATAAAATTCACACACATTCGTATTATGGTTTTTCTCGATATGTCAAAACATTTTATATAAATCAATATTCTGAAACCTGCTCAATTTCTAATTGCTTTGTCTGCAATAACTGTCTATAATCTGCTTGTAAGAACTGCACTATGCCAATTTCAAAGTTATTTTAATTTTATTTAATGCAATGGCTGTACACGTAACATTCTATTGAAATCAGGTGTATAACTTGCCACGAAGATTTATTTTAGGTGGCCCAAGCGATAGCGAATGTTTCCTCATCCTTAGCTGGGTTATCCTGACTATCTTGATGTATGTATGGTAATATTTTGTATGTTCAACTTAACCTGCAGTTACAGAATTTTTCGTTATTGTTATTACCAACTACTGATTACAATGTATCTTACTTTATGTCGAATAAATTGATCTGAATCTGAATCTTTCAGCGCATTGCCCTGTTCTCCCAACGGGCCCAGCATACATCTAGATATAAACTAAGTGAAAAAATGCAACAGATAATTTTAGAACAAGACAAAGAACATAATCGTTAAACACATATATGAGAAATAATGCTAAAAAGAAACACAAACATTGCATTTGTACAAGATATCAAGGGAATAAATACTGTTCATATAACCTTTCAAGAATCATGTAAAATAATGCTGTTTATATTTATACTGGAATCTTGGTTGTTCTTACCCTGTTCCGCAGTTCAAACTCTATACACTGCATAAGCTTACCTGTCCCGGTCGGACCTATCTATGAATATAGAGGTACTATTGTATATATTGCTCACGTTCCTCTGTTTGATCTTGACTGCATTAGCCCAAATATATTAAAGGGTCTACAACCGGAAACCCCTCACAACATACTTCGGAGCCCATACCCGTACATGTCTCTTTGAGTAGCGGTGCCTTTTCTAAGCTAAATATTCAGCAAAGGCAACCCACAAAATGATGAAAAAATACGAACGTGTCAAATGATTCAGCTAAATAAGTGAAACTTTGCTTATAAGTACAGAATATCAATATGAATAAAGAATACCCGTCAAACCAAAACCAATTGCTAAATCTAAAAAGGACAACTTCAGATAAGAATAATGTGACTTACCCCTGAACTAGTATGCACCCTTACTAGCTGAATAGCTCACCTTAGCTTGACCATCTACCAGTATATAACTGAAGTAAAAACAAAATGGTGCATTATATCTAAAAAAAAATATTGAATGTAGCTTCAATTGTTTGGTGCATTATATTCAGTCCCAGTGATTATAAAATAAACAGTTGTAGCTATACCACCTGTACAAACCGAGGGAAATGCTAACAACTACTGTAACAGTGGACACGCTGCACCAGAAATGTAATACAAACTGGATGTGATGACGCCTACCCCTCACTTTGAAAGTCTCCAAAACGCTTTATTTTGCTGCCAACTCTGTTAATGTTTCTTCAGAATAAATGAAGTTTCTGACATTTGAGTACATACTGTCAATTTTGAGTAATTTTTGACATTGAGTAAATGTGTACTTAGGCATATCAGAACAGAATGAAAGTCATTAGCATTTAAGTCAGGAAAATGTAATCAAAATACATTTTTTTCTGAGCCAGATTCAAAGTTCAATTAGTCAAACTTGTAACTGTCATAGGCCGTTGCTTGCTACGGATATTCCCGGAAAGGGGGGGGGGGGTGTAACCTGGCAGAAAACCTGTAGTCCTAAAAGGGCTGAAAGGTGAATATTAAAACCGAACGATGGCAAAAGATAAAATTAAGTAGCAAAACAAGGGAGTCTGCAATCTCTAAAATAACTGCAGCCAAACGTTTTAACAATCTCTGGATATTATCAGCAAAATTTGAAGGGCATGTCAGAAAATGATGAAATTCATTAACATGTAAGTCAAGAAAATGAATCCAAATATACCTTTTTCTTAACCAGATGCTAGGTACAATTAGGCCGGATTGTACCAAAATACATTGCATATGTTTGATGATTCTGTAAGCAAACGAAAATTCTTTTTCATCAATTTACCCATATAGTTAAATTCAAGCCAGGTTTAATATAAATCAGCACTTTATGGGGACCAGTTGCTACCCTTTGGAATGTAATTTATTGTTTGAAATATCAATAGTATATATTGAACAAAACAGAATTTTATAGCATTAATCAAAGTTTCAACAGTGTAAGATTTAACATCACTTGTGAATATATTATTACTCGACCAATATGCTCTCTTTTCAATATGAATTAATATTTATGTATGGTTTACCATTATGTTTAAACATTTTGCTGATTAATTCTGAAAGTGACTTTATCTCTGGTAGATTTGTGTAAAGTGTACAAAAATCAAAACATTGATACTTTTTGCTTTTGTATCTGTGATTTTTTATACACGCCCGGAAGAATTGCAAACGCTCCAACAGCAATTTATTTCACAGTTACTAGAAATTGCATTAAGCTATTTGTGGAAATGATTCATTATTATAGTCAAACAGAGTGTGACTTCCTTTTATATTTTTTTGTAATTTGTGTATCCAGAACAAAAGAGGTATAGATAAGTCCTCGTCAAAAATTTTGATACTAAAATTTCTTTGCATCTCATCTTTATGCGTATCTATTAAATTATAAATAGATTGTGTATGTAATTTATATATGTCATTTCGTTTTATGTCTGAAAACATTGTTCATACCCAGTTCATTTTTCAAAACATTCCGATAATATTTTTTACAGATGATCCCAAAGTCGTTACCTGCCTTATCAGTGTTAGTTATTACAAATCTTTGTTGTAGATCTTTAACTGCTTTTGAAACTTTAAGCTGCTTTGAATTTACTGATATTCTTAATGCGAGATTTGTAACGATAAATTACATTTCTAAAAACTCTTTTTTAAGTTTGATAATCATCCATTAAATTTGTGAAATTCTATTTTATTTCCTTTGCCCATTTGATACAATATGAATCAAAAGCATTACATATATCCTACATATACTGTCAATGTTCAAGTGAGGATATAAATTTTGTACCTTTTTCATCAATTCCTTGAAAACTGAATTTTGTATTATTCTCAAATTAAATACACGACTTTTTTAAGTTGCACTGTGTCGTGTGCTTCCCTTATATGGCACGGTAACCCGTCCCATACTTTTACACCATGATATAAAAATGAGATTTTGAATATTTCTCTATTAGGATGTGTTACAACAACATCCAAGTCATTTCGTAAGTTGTAAATCAGATCTTAAAATAAACCTGTTCTGAATATAGTGCCATACATGGCCTTGCTTAGATTTTAATGTCCTAGTTGCTGTATTGAAGCTTTGCCTTTCATGGAATGATTCCACCCCCAAGTGTTTCACTGAGTCAATACCTCTGATCTCAACATAATTAAAATTTCTCGTTAGAGTTCCAGCAGTAATATTAATACTGTAATCCTTGAACCATGTTAATATATACATCAGGACAATTCTCTACACAATTTTTCCATGGTCAATACTAGGTTAAATGACAGTTCGGTAAACCTTGGTGAGAATGCTGCTTGGGACATAACGAGACCTGCAAGCTGGGGGTTCGGGTCTTTCCAAAAACAAATTCAACATGATTATTCCCCCATATATTTTCATTCAGTTGAAAGCCTACTAGTAGATACTTGACGAGACTTTTGGTCCAAAATATTTCCACTGTCAAAGGATCGACGTTATTCATGCATTACGTGTATACCAACATAACATTTTATTTTTTTCCTAGTTGGAATAATCATGATAAGAGAGAAAAGTATAATTCTTTCCTGAAGCTGATTTGAGGCTATCCCAGTAGTATGTACCATTATTCAAGAAGACTACAAACAAACTACATCGTTGATATAGACAATTCAGTATGGGTGACCCATTGAAGGATCACGAGTTGTTGGATTTTCATGTTTTTGCGAGACGGTGCCGAGCGAAAACATAAAAATCCAACAACCAGTTATCCCAATGTTATTCCCAATGGGCTATCCATAGTTTATTTTCCTTCCTGTATGTCTAAAAAGGGCATATCCGCACCAAATCAAAGTTCTATGGGAAATTAGTTTGAAAACGACTACATTTTTAATGTGGAAGGAGTCGGTATTTTTTTAAATGCACCATGGCCTCTCGTTGGTTTGTCTACTACTTGAAACCAATGAGTCAAAAACCAAATAACGATTACAATTAAAACCTTATTCTTGATACCTATACAGGGTAACCCATTCAGGATAAGCTTCAGACATGGGAGAAAATTATGTACAAACAATAGGAGGTATTCATATTTGACTGCGATCCTGTTCACTTCCTGTGTTGCCAGGACAACAGACTGCTTCCACCATGATCAGGGCAGATTTGTATTATATACTACATAAACACCCATAAATAACACCTTTTCAACTAAAAGAGAGCCAAGTCGTTTTAGGCATCCTTTTTTATGTTTCAAATATATGTTAATACATTTTATTAAGATTATTCTGTGTTCGTGCTGTTTATTTTATTGACAAAGTACTTTTGACTATGCTAAATACATGGATCTGCCCTAATGCAGATGGCTCCCTCTTTTGCTCGATATAGTGTTAGTAGGACCGCATTTTAACATGAATACATCCTATTAATGATACTGTCCATGCAGCTACATATTCAGGTGGATGTAACCCTATAAATGTTTAAGCCTAAATCATTCTGGTATTCCGACTTGTCTAAGCTCAGGGATTAGAAGGAGTTTTGGTGGCGTTTGTGTACAGCTAACAGCCGGCCGAAGGGTGGTCTGGTTTTCAATACATGGAAACATCTGAAGAAGCAGTTGGACGATTCAGCAGAAAATGTATTTTGGATTTATAAAAAAAAAAAAAAATTTGAATAGCTTGTTCCGTCAGAGAAAAGTGACTTCTTTTTGGAATAGGACAAACAGAACTCTCCGAAGACAGTCAAATTAAACCTTGCAGGGAAATGATTTTGCTTATCACTTTGAAAAAGTCATGGGAGGTACTCCTCAATCGTCTAACCAAGAGGATATACTTCAGTAATACAATTCTTCCTACCGTTTTGTAGGGCGGACTCATTGTACTAGCTTGTCTGTAAAAAGACTGGACGCCGAATGACCCCTCTTGCTATCGACCCATCACTGCGTGCTCTGTTTACCCTTAACTGGCTGAATTGTCTGTACAAGTTGTCGATACAGTCACTGACAGCCAATTTGGTTTCCCAAATAAATAGAAGTCATGATCTGTGTATAGTCCTATTGCATGATATTATTGCATATTACCACTATAATAAATCTTCTGTATATCGCTGTTGCATGGACGCCGAGAGGTGCTTTGACAGAATTTGGCATAAAGAATTGTTTTAGAAATTATGAAGTAGAATAGCTGTTACTAACTGGTTATTCCTGTTTAAATGGCACAAAAACTTGTGGGCTGTGGTCAATTGGCAACGATCTCTAAGCAAACATTTTGAAGCTACAAGTGGGACCCGTCAAGGAAGTACCCTGCCCCAAAAATTCTTTAATATTTTTGTAGATAAATTATTAACAACTTCATAAGGAAAATCATTCATAACAGTTCGCATATGTCAGATAAAAGTGAATAGTTCTGCTTATATTACTCTTGCTTGGTCCGCCACGTCGGGGCTTCAATCATAGATATGTCACCAGTATGCAAATGCCTAGAAATTTTCATTTGGCAAAAAATAAATTGAAATGAATGATGGTGGGAAATTATAGAATGTTTACGTGCAAACACATTTCTGTCCTATTTGGTTGTACATTAGGGAATCAGCGCTCCAACACGGTGGACGAAGTCGCGATACTTGGTGTTTCTTTTCCCTCGAACGCAAGGTACAATGCTCACGTTAAGAACCGATGTGCCACCGCCAGACGGGCAATCTTTAGATACCATAACGCCAGTATTCGTTTCCCGTAATGGAGTCCCCTGCAAAAACTTTTATTTGGAAAAGAGTTGGTACCCCAGCTCTTAATCCTTATTCAACGAGTTGTGATAATTTAACCAATGCAAACTTTTCTCAGTTAGAATCTGCCCAAGGTACCATTATTAAAGGATGCCTTGGGCCGGGTAAATATATCATCGCCGTAGTCGACTTCTTGCTGCCACGAATATTCCTGGTGTTAGAGACTATGTAAAAGCAGATACCATTTCTTTAGTCTGTCGGGTTTGTAGAGTTAATCTACTGTTTTTGTAATTGGGAGGTCCTTTCCGGGAACTTTATGCAATAGAATGGACGATCACGGCCTTCCTCTGAGTTCTCTTTTCAGAAGACAATCTTTTTTACCATGGAATTTCGGTGGGTCGGTGGGGCAGGACGGTATCACCTATTCACAGAGACTCCTTCTCAGCCAACCTGAATCCAATCGACGTAATTCTGACGAAATTAAATCGATTTCCCTGTTCACTACAAGTTTATAATGTAACATATTTTTAATCATGTATATTTTATTGATGTACCTTCATTTATTTTTCTCCCAACAGTGGGGGCTTATTATTATTATTATTATTATTATTATTATTATTATTATTATTATTATTATTATTATTATTATTATTATTATTATTATTATTATTATTATTATTATTATTATTATTATTATTTTGAGAGTTCATAAGTAATTCGCTTCATACCATGTACTAACAGAATTTGCTTGTTTCTGCAGCTTAGCTTGAACCTCATTGGCGGTCTTGCAAGTAGTAAGGAAACTTCATCAGCAAACATGTTCAGAGAAGCACACCTAACATGTTGAGAATGATAATATATGCACAGTTTTCACCATAATAAGTCTGACGTTTCCGTTTATATCATTAATGCGTACCTTTCATTGAATATCCTATTGAATGTTACTTTGACGTGATTAAGCAGTGGACTTTAATGGATTTTGCAGCAAGGCTATGTACATGTAACACACAAGGCCTGGGGGACGTAGGACCTGTTAGTGTTCAGAAGGTAAGTGAAGATAAGCGGCCATCATCATTTGTAATAAATTTTATCATAGCACGTGGGTAATTTTATTGTTGCAGCATTGTTGCAAGCCTGTCATACTTCCGTGATTCATGCACGGCACGTAAAAAAGCCAAAAGTATTTTGTTTTTGAATTGTCATCTCTACACAGGCAAAATGTCGAGTTTCTCATGCTTAAAGTATAGCAAAATTTGTGAAAATGTAATGCTTTGCGTTTAGAGAATAGAGATTCTATTATAGTTAAACAACAGCAGTTGGCTGCCTTTTTCCAACCTCCACTTCGCTTGGGCGAAACTTCCAGCTGCCAATGGGCCTCCATGCAACGCTGAGCGACTGCTCATGTTCAACTATGCTGGGATCACTGAATACTGGAGATGATGATAAATTCTTATCTCGCGTGTATATATAGCATGTAGCAAAGAGCAAAATGAGCTTTAGCCTGGACCATAATGTATCGCGTCCTTTACAATGATGAACATGAGTAAAACTCTTACACGTGGTACATGTATGTGATGAAATTCAACAGTTATTGTGTTGCAGTTAAGTGAATTAATGATTTACAATCTGTATTGCTACAAATCTTTATAACACCCAGATGGTTTACAATCTTTTAATTAATGTTAAGAAGCATGTGTATAAAACATTCCACGTTCACTCCTCGTACACAGTATATTTTTGTCGTTTACGTGTAAGACAATGTAACGGTAGCAGCTTGATCTCAACTGGTGTTGAAAGATTCAATATCTAACCCAGTCCCGTGACACAGCACAATAATGCAAATATAGCATGGAACCAAGTGCTACTTTCAGTGAGGTGGGTGGTAAAAATGACGATTACGACGACGGCAACGATAAGGATGATGATAATGATTGTTTATGAAATCCAACAGGAACGAAATACATGCAATTGCAACAGAAAGAGTAATCAAAACACAAGAATCGATTTTAAATATCCAAACAGTATAGAACGTGATGTATTCTTACATTTAGTTACCAATGAATAATACCAGATAGTGAACTAAAATGTTGAAACCAAATGGAATAGATTACGCCAAATTTATCGGAAATATCTCAACAGTATACCGATAATTGGTGCGCTATATAATGTGGTCAAAGGAGAAATGGATACAGCTTTTAAAAAAAAAAAAATTATGCAGGTAAATGACCAACCGTTTCCTCCAAACGAGCGGAAGCGCCCGCAATGTCACTTGGGTCCGTTAAAAACGTTTGCAATTTTTCTTTCATATGAATGTTTTGAAGGAGTACTTGCCCAGGTCAACAAAAATCGCTTTGTGCTGTTGAATACTGCAGCCATAAAGTGCACATTTCTGGGTTGGGACGACAGGTTTTCATGCGCACTTTTGGAAAGTTGTTGATCTGCACAAATGCTTTATCTGGAACTGCCAAGTTCAGCCCAGACCAGATGTGCTGATACTTGAAGCGAGGCCTTTGCATGACGAATTTGAAGAGGAAATTGTTGATGTACGTGACTGCTGTCGTGATAGGCACCCTGAGGAGTAACGTCCAACCAGCAGCAACACAATTTATTGCTTCAGTCCTATTTTGGCAAAAAGACGGGTTGAGAAGGAGGAAGGGACTACAGCGTGTTGTTTACCCCCATCGAATATCTGAAAATTTCCCGATATCAGCCTCATCGTCACAGGCAGCAAAGTGGATATAGGACATGGCTGAGGAAGGGTTAATCCCGAGTGAGCGAAAACTTGAAACTCATGGTGCAGACATGCGAAATTATGTTTACGCTATGTTTCATTGGGTATTGACCGAGAATTGTGTCCCCATGGCGGATGATGGTAATATTTTTAAAGAAGGATTTATTATGCCACTTTAAAATAAAGATTTACGTCTTCATGAGCCACGGGGTGTAAACATATATTATGAAGTAGAAAGAAAAGATTTGGTTGAAAAATTATCTGTCTGTGTGTGTCTGTGTGTCTGTGTGTCTGTGTGCGTGAGTGCGTGAGTGCGTGCGTGTGTGTGTGTGTGTGTGTGTGTGTGTGTGTGTGTGTAAAGGTTAGCATCTTTTGACGGCAATAATGGCCCCTTTCTCACTTAAATGCTGTTTGGCGACCCTTTGAAAGAAATAGTCACTGTACATGATAAAAAGAGATAAAATCATATGCCTAAATCCAATTTTATGTCAAATATGAAATAGTTCAACTTTCAAACGCTAATGATTTACATATATCCGACTCTGCTGTATTTATGCATATCTTATATTTACTTTGAAAGCGCAATTAATTTGAAGTGTAATTTCCCAACTTTCCTCATTTCACTGGAAAGAATGCATCCAAACTGTATCCAGGTTCAAAGGTGGTTGTAGAAAATAAATAGTTCCCAAAGGTGCTATTGGGGCTTTGTGGTGGATGTATTTCTTTATATTCATGAATTAGGGAACAACCCTTCAAATTCCACTTTCGATCATGATTTGTTCGTCAGATGCGCCACATCAGCAAACACTCGTACAGCGTTTGCGATCTTTTCTGTCTGCTTTAATCTTTTAGGAGATTAAAACTTCTAAATGCTGCAAATAAGTGTAATTGACTGCATTATATCAACTCTGGGAAAGTACACATTGGCCCCCTTGTGCCAAATAGTCTGCTAACTCTCTAGTGCTTAGGATAGGAAAACACAAAAAATGTTCACTTCCGGGAACAAAGAAAGATACGTTTGCATATGTAAATGTGTCACAATTGACATCCAAATTCACTTGACTTGTCACTAAAGAGGTGATAAATGACTGATTATTGACCAATTTATAGATGAAAGGTCAGAAACATGTTAACACAAAATGTCAACATGCATCCCCAACACAAGATTCACAGTACTGGACAATTTAGCACTAGGGGGCGCATGTTTGATTTTGCTCATAAGTTGCAACATCCAAACAAATGCGCTGCTTTACCTACTGTGTGTGGTAAATGCTTTGAGCAGCCGCATGCACTGCTTGTTGTGGTCACATTTCGTGGAGCCTGTCGTGATGGTCAATTTTTGGGTATCCTGCAGGGGTGGCCAAATACAGCAGGTACCACCATATATCAAAACAGACGCCCCTCCTTGAAAGGCCATCCCGTAGACAAGGGAAGCCCAAAGTGGTCACACATAGTCAGTGATCTCTCAATGTAGAGTCATGTAAAAGGAAACATCAAGCATTATGGGCCTCATGATCCTGTGGCTATAACAGGCAGATAGCCTACAAAACATCTTTTTCTTAAAGGAAGGGGGACTGCTTTACATATGAATACTATTTTTTAAATCCGTAATGGACATATTAATTGTATGCGCTAGCCATGATTTTTTTATCAGTTTTATTCACAAAGACCTTACACGTACACATGTCTTTGTTCTTTATAACTGCAGTGAGGCGCCAATTCCAGAGAAGATCAGCCCTTGTGGCTGGTACGGCTGCAGAGTGTATGTACAATATTATTCAAATATGACATATGCAATACATATTGTCATAATCCAAGGGGAAATAAGGAAAGGAAATACAGAGCTGTCATTTTGTTCTTTTAATATATATATATTTATATATATATATGTTTGTTTATATATATATGTACATATATATATATATATATATACAGTAGTACCTGTCATGAGAGACTCCTCCAATGAGGGACCGCATATCTTTTCAAGACCACTCTCTCAGAACACTGTGCAATCTTTTCCATATTATTATACCTCTAATGAGAGACCACCCGTTTTGAGAGACCACATTTTGACCTGCCCTGGGGTGGTCTCTCAAGACAGGTACCACTGTATAAATATATATATATATATATTTATATATATAGTAAAACCTGTCCTTGTGGACACCTCTATAATGCGGACACCTGTATAATGTGGACAGTTATATCCATGGCCGAGTGGTCAATTTTCTTGTCAAACACACCTGTCTATTGTGGACACCTGCCAACTGTGGACACTTTTTTCCAGTCCCAGAGGTGTCCACAATTGACAGGTTTCACTATATATATATATATATATCTATCTATCTATCTATCTATCTATATATATATATATATATATATATATATATATATATATATATATATATATATATATATATATATATATATATATGAAGCATTAGAAGGAACAGTGCCTAAATTTCAGTATAATATTGTGGGGACCTCAAGAGCATCTAGTATAATTGGTATAATCCTAACCAATATACTCAAATAAAAATATTTTTGTGTCCCATTAACTTAGTATCAGATATATGTCAGTACAGTTTCTCAGTATTAGGGTCACCAGACTTAGGTTTAGACCAGACCTGTTTTTGGTCCAGTTTGTACACACACACACACACACACACACACACACACACATGTATATATATATATATATATATATATATATATATATATATATATATATATATATATATATATATATATATATATATATATATATATATATATATATATATATATATATATATATATATATATATATATATATATATATATATATACATATATTTATATTGGTTGGAGCCCATAGATAGCGTGTACAGCGCAATGTATGGTTCTTCATATGGATTTATTGTACCGTCGGATATATTTACCAGTCCAGACGGATTCCAGAGGTTTGTTGGTAGCCGTCAAAACAACAATACAGAAAAAAAATATATTAAAATACCAGACAAAATATGTTATAGCGTGTCTATAAAACAAAAAAGCAAACCTTATCGAAAAGTCCTGTATCTTTTGATGCTACCTGCTCTCTTACATCGACGAATTGTTTTAACATCATTCATGCTTTTTTATATTGGTCAAAGCGGTTGTGCTATTTGGTGTATATATATATATATATATATATGTATATATATATATATATATATATATATATATATATATATATATATATATATATATATATATATATATATATAGCGAGAGAGAGAGAGAGAGAGAGAGAGAGAGAGAGAGAGAGAGAGAGAACTGATTAAACTCTGTCACAACAGTACCTGTGAAGAACAGGTCTCGTCTCAATGGTTACACAAAATAAATACAAATCAAGGTAAGCAGGTTTGGACAAATAGATCAGACAACACTTTACACCCCCACATTACTTCACACTCCACTTCTGTGGTTATTCATTCCAAAAGGTCTAAAAAAGACATTGAGGACTGCACGACCTTTGCTTTGGTGCCAAGCGGTAGGGATTACAAGACATAGGTTTACCCGGAAGTCCACTGGTTTCTTAAGGTTAACGGCAGGCTTTATCACACAGTTCCATGGCAGTGAAGCACGATGCTTAGAATTGTACTGACAGAGGACAGATGACATATATATATATATATATATATATATATATATATATATATATATATATATATATATATATATATATATATATATATATATATATATATATACAAACCTATGAATTAAATTTGGAATGACACGTTTATTTGTAATAGCTTTGAAGACATTCAACATTAGGTGAGTGAAGTGTCGACAACTAGCATTATTTTCAATTGTGCATCTGTGGCAAATTGTCCGATGGATGCACACTCCCAAAAACATAGCTTCTCCTTATGGACTCAATGACAGACTTTTAGGCTTCGGTGATGTTCGGAATTTGGAAATTGCAACTCTTGACAGCAGTCACACACCTTTTCATAATAATCAGGCTGGTATACAAAGAAGAAGAAGAAGAAGAAGAAGAAGAAGAAGAAGAAGAAGAAGAAGAAGAAGAAGAAGAAGAAGAAGTCATGGACAAGGAAAATCACGGAAAAACAGGAAATGTAGGAACGTGGATACAAAAGACCTTATCCAAAATTTACTACAGGCTTCCTCGAATGGCATTGATCAATTACATACAGCTCTTAAAGCACTATCATTTCGAGACATAACAAGAATAAATGAATATTTGGGTCTTACTGATTCAGGACACACATTTCGCAAAATTTTGGCGAAATTGTGTATGCTTACACAACAACTTTTCGGAAACCAGATTCTAATAAGAAAAAATTAGATCAAATGTTTTGCAGCATTCCTTTCAAACACAAAATCATTGACTCACTAAACATTCAGTCCCTTTTCAAATTGAAATTTGTTCGCAACATGATTCCCAAGGAATGCAAAATAAAAGATGCCCCCATCATTTCCTATAAATATGGCAACAATATTGGACAAAGTATCATGCATTACAAAAAATTTCTAGCTTCAATTACTCTTGAGGGTATCGCAGCAAATCAAAATTGTGACTGTATGTCTAATAGTAAATATTCTAATTTTGTTGATGCATACCACAAACATGTATTTACAGGTAACTTGGATATAATACAAGATTCAGGTTTAAAAGAAATGATGAGAAAAGGTACAAAATTTCGGACATGTCCCAAGTTGAATATTGACAGTATTTTTCAGGATACATGTGATGCACTTGACTCCTACTGTATGAAATGGGCAAAGAAAGAAAAAATGGAATTTCAGACATTTGAAGGATGGTTATCAAACTTGAAAAGAGTCTTTAGAAATAGAATTTATCGTTACAAATCCCACATTAAGAATTTCAATATGGTTAATCTAAAACAGCCTAAAGTTTCTAAAGCAGTCAAAGAACTACAAGATAGATTTGTAGTCACTAACATAGATAAGGCAGGTAACAATTTTGGGATCATCTGCAAAAAATATAATCTGGATGTTTTGAAAAAAAGGAACTTGGCATAAACAATATTTCAGACATGAGAGGAAATGACGTATATAAATTACAAAAACAATCCATTGATAATTTGATTGATACACATAAAGATGAGATGAAAAGGAATTTTAATATCAAAATTTCTGAAGAGGACTCCTCTATTCCACTTTTGTTCTGGATAACCAAATTACATAAAAAAAACCCTTTTAAATCTAGATTCATAGCTGGTGCTTCAAAATGTACTACAAAGCAATTATCAAAAGAAGTAACATTGTGTTTGACTGCAATTAGGATTTTTTTCGTAAATACTGTAATGCAATTTCTAGAAACTGTGAAATAAATTTTTTGGGGAGTATTAACAATTCTTCCGAGTTTGTATCTAAAATCAAAGATGTAAAGGCAAACAATATCAAATGTTTTGATTTTTCTACACTGTACACAAATCTACCCATAGATGAAGTCAAAAGTGCACTTTCAGAATTTAATAAGCAAAATGTTTGAACATAATGGTCAACCATACATAAATATTAATTCATATACAAAGAAAGCATATTGGTCACACAATAAATATTCAAAAAGTAACGTTAAATCTTACACTGTTGAAACTTTGATAGATGCCATAAAATTTCTCTTGGATAATACTTTTGTTCAATGCGAACCACTGGTTTTTCACAAATAAAATGCATTCCAATGGGTAGCAACTTCTCCCCTTTACTGGCAGATTTATATTTAACCTGGCTTGAATTTAAGTATATGAATAAATTGATGAAAAAGGACTTTCAAATGGCTACAAAATTATCAAACAACGCAAGATATATTGGTGACATTGCTTGCGTAAATGTACAAAATTTCAGTGAAATTGCTAAAGAAATTTACCCAAAAGATATCCCTTTGGAGGGTAACAATTCTGATGGTTTCAGAGATGTGTTTTTGGACTTGGATATTCAGGTCACTAATGACAGGTTTTGTATTAAAGTCTATCACAAAATAGATGAGTTTAACTTTGAAGTGGTTAATTATCCTTTCCCGGACAGTAATATTTCGGCAACAATTGGATATAATACGTTTTTGTCACAGATTTTGAGATTTGGTCGTATTTGTTCTAATTTTCAGGACTTTGCATCTAGAACCAAATTTATTTACAGTAAACTTCAGTCAAGAGGATTCAAAGATGCACTTTTGATCAAATATTTCTACAAATTCTGTTGTAAATATCCCGAGACGGTTAGAGAGTTTGGCTTCAATAATTTTAGAGATTTTAGACTTGCCTGTTTTGCTACTTAACTTTATCTTTTGGCATCATTCTGTTTTAATGTTCACCTTTCAGACATTTCAGGCTGGCTTGTTTTCTGTTCGGTCAAACCCCCAGGGGCTATAGGTAGCAAGCAGCTGCTGACGACAGTTACAAGCTTGCCTAATTGTGCTTGATATCTGGTTAAGAAATATTATATTTCCATATCATTCTCTTGACTTAAATACAAATGACTTTCATTCTTTTCTGACTTGCCTGATAATTTAGCTGTTAATATCCAAAGATTATTAGAAAGTTTGGCTACAGTAATTACAGTTTTTTTACTTGTCTGTTTTGCTACTTAACTTTATCTTTTGCATCATTCTGTTTTAATGTTCACCTTTCTGGCATTTCGGGCTAGCTTGTTTTCTGTTAGGTCCCCCCCCCCCCCCCGCTATAGGTAGCAAGCAGCTACTGTCGACAATTACAAGCTTGCCTAATTGTACTCAAAATCCTGTTAAGAAAAATTGTTTTGATAACATGTTTTTGACATAAATGCTGATGACTTTCATTCTTTTTTGACATGTCTAAATGCACATTTTCTCAAAATTGACAGTATTTTCTCAAATGTCACAAACCTGACACATTACGTTGATACATTGACTCAGGGTTGGCAGTTAAATACAGCTTAATTGGTTGAGGGGTAGGTGTCATCACAGAGTTTTGTTTTACATTTCTAGTGCAGGATGTCCATTGTTGCAGTCCTTGTTGGGATTTCCCTTGGTTTGGTCAGGTGGTCTAGCTGCAACTGTTCATTTTACTATCACTGGGACTGAATATAAGGCCCCAGCTTGTTTCCACTTCATTTATAGAATGGCGGGTGGTTTAACTAGGATAAGCTGTCCAGCTAGAAAGGGTACATATTAGTTCAGGGGTAAGTCAAATTGTTCTTATCTGAACCTGTACTATACAAATTTAGTAATTATGGTTTGTTTGACAGGTATTCTTCTTTCATAATGAAGCTCTGCATTTATTAGCAAAACTTCATGTATTTAGCTAATTCATCATTTGCCACGTTCTTATTTATTCTTTATTGTGTGGGTTGTCTTTGCTGAATATTTAGCTTAGACAAGGAGCCGCTACTCAGAAAGACATGTACGGGTAAAAGGGTCCGAAACATATTGAGTAGTTACCCGCTGAAGACCCCTTAATTTATTTGGGCTGATACAGCCTATGTCAAAATTTTACAGGGGAACGTGTGCAATATGGACATTAGTAATTCCATATGTATGTAGGTTAGACAGGGACAGGTTGGCTTATGGAGAGTAAAGAGTTCGGACTGCGGAATAGGGTATTGACAACTAGGAAGTGGTTCTGGGCGAAAAGACAGAAATACAAATAGCAATAGAACCAAAATTTGGACCTCTATGTTGAATACATTACCAAAATTTAGACTTCTATGTTGAATACATTAAATACATTAGAAGTCAGAAGTGATTTGAATTTGTAACAACATTAACTTGTATTCGTTTCTGTTGACTCTTTTCAAAGATAGTGGAAATTTCAACATAGATCCCATGCCAAAATCGAAATTTCTGACACGCTCGGTCACTCAGTTTAAGTCGTCACAAAAAGAAAGAAAGAAAGAAAGAGAGAAAGAAAGAAAGAAAGAAAGAAAGAAAGAAAGAAAGAAAGAAAGAAAGAAAGAAAGAAAGAAAGAAAGAAAGAAAGAAAGAAAGAAAGAAAGAAAAAGTTCACACACATAATATAAGAATTATTCTTGGACTCTTCATCAAAAATAAACAAATTGCCTCGGGTTTTTTTCCAGATGGGAGAAACTTACAGCACAGAACATCCACTGCTCGTTCTTATCATCTCCTACCAGAGATCTGGATCCACATTTCTGGGAGAACTGCTCAATCAACACCCGGATGCTTTCCATTGGTTCGAGCCCATAGATGGCGTGTACAGCGCAATGTATGGTTCTTCATATGGATTCAATGTGCCGTCGGATATTTTTACCAGTTCAGACGGATTCCACAGGTTTGTTGGTAGCCGTCAAAAGAACAATACAGAAGACAGAAATACCAGACAAAATAGATTGTAGCGTGTCTATCAAACAAAAAAGCAAACCTTATCGAAAAAGTCCTATATCTTTTGATGTTACCTGCTTGTTTGAACATCATTCATGCTTTTTTATATTGGTCAAAGCGATTGTGCTATTTGGTACATTACTATAAACCATTCTTTGATGTCTCGCCTGCACCCAACGCGAATCAATACCTTTCCACTGTTCTATAATATCAATACATCCGGTTCACCTACCACGGACCTATGCAATCGCTTATTTCTTTTTAGAAATAATCTTGCTATATTTAGTGTATTTTTGTTTCAGTAATAATCTTCCTAAATTTAATATGTATCAGGGACAGGGACAGGGTTGTATCTCCTTTTAAAATATCATGTCAAAGTAGTAAAACATCAGCGTAATATCGAATATACTTTTACAGTTATTCAGTTGTTAATACTTCTAGCTTGCAAAATTTATGTGAATCCCGCCGCTAGTGATTTGTCACTTTCTCATTTTAATGTTCGAAGTCTTCTGATCAACCAAGATTTATCCGTTCTGACTTCAATTGCTATTTCATGTAATGTGCCTTTCCAAAACCTTTTTGTCTCCTACCTCCTACTGACTACCTCATAATATACCGAATATACCGAGCTATCATAATTCTATATGCCGTGACCCTCTGTATGCTCCGAGTGTCGAATTGGACTATATGGCTTTATTTATATTTTTTTAAATTTAAGTTTGCATGTCAGTTGTAGGTTAGACGTGGAAATTCCTGATATAAAGCTTATGTGGCGTGAAATTAGATTATATGATCAGACAATTATTTTGAAGTTATCTATATTATATTCCCCGTTCTCCATGGCTTGGGGGTGGGGAGAGGTTCAGGGCAAACTCCCAGAAAGTCTAGATATGGCCAGAACTACTGGTATTAATAAGATATGACCAGAATACGTCGATATTTATATGCAATCAGGTTTGCGACTTCTTCCATTTTAATCTAAGAATTTTCTACCATTATATGTAAAGAAGCTAAATGTATTACTCAACATTCAGCTATTCGTCTTGACCAAATTCTTTTGGACGTTTCTAGTTATATACATAAAGACTCGGCCCTGACATTTTTTAACTGCAACCACTATGTTATGGGTGCAACTGTACTTTTTTGACCTGCGAAAGAACCTGAAATGACTTACTTCAACCCTATGTGCTGGCTACGTTTCCCCCAAATTCACTGTCTGAATTGAATCTTAGAAGAAGTTAAATTTCTGAGCATATCATACGCGAATATCGTCTAAAGGAATATTGTTGACCTAACGACGTACCATGCATGCTCAATTTTTGACCGAAAAGAAATTTTCGCTTGTATAGGAAAGAGCTATTTTGTTTCTCTTCTTTATGACGAAGGTGACGAAGATGTATGTCATAGTTGTAGACCAACTCACTTCTTCCACATCTCTTTCACATTCTTCATATCTGGAAAGTAAGGAGACATCTGTCTTTTTCTCTCCAGAGTTTCTGTAATTCCTGATTTTCAAATACCTCGTCTGAGTGGAACACATGCAAAAGCATTTACGTCTCCTTCAACATGGGTAGTACAAAATTCTAGAGTAAATAACTCCATCGTGATTTGGGTGGTAACCCTGGCCTGTTGGCCATTGTCATATACCCCTGCATTGAACCATATTATTTCTGGGTATTTTTCAAAATGAATTCAAGTGTCGTAACACATAATTCCAAAGGAATCATGAACGAAAGCTCGTTTGCTTCTTCGCAGTGTGTGGAGTTTGTACCGGAACATTTCCTTTAAGCCTTGTGCTGCCACAATCATAAGCTGGAGTCTTTCCTACCATACTGGACGAAAACTTCAACAACAATCCCCGCACTATCAGAACACATGGACTCGTCGTCCATGTCAAACTGGGCACGGTCTTTGAAAGTCCAGTTACAAAATAATGGCACCGCACGCAGCAGGCGTATCACATGTCTCTGACATTACACTCTACCACACTCTACCACACTCTACCACTTCTGTTGCATTCTGTAAGAATAGTGACTTTGCCCGCTGTAAGTTCCAGTTCCTTTACACAATTGGCTTTGCTGTCCTGCAATTTTTCCCCTCAAGGGACAACGGAATATTCCAGTTGGACGGCGCAGGGCTATTTCCAATTTTGCATCATCGTCATGCCATTTTAAGAGTGCCATGTTACGCCACTATCCCATTTTGAGATCATCATAATACATCATTATGCCATATTTGAGGATGTATATATAAAGGAGCTCGGGGTTGGCCTGTGCAGATAATAATTTTCCTTTTAAGGCTTGATGGCTAATTTAGCCAATGTCTGAATATGTACTCTCCTGATAGAGTCATAGAATCTTTGAGCGTCATTAGCCGACAATGCGCTGTGGAAAAACGCTTCGATTAGTTGTTTTGCGGGTGCATTCAAAAGAAATAATGCTGCGACGGTATGAACACCAGTAAATAAATTCATTAATATTTTTCTAAGACGATTCTCAATATCAAAATATCTTACCGTATGGGTCTGCATGTGGACTATCAAATACGCTTACATATACATTTAGTATAGCCCGTCGTGTTTGGTAGCATTTCATCTATTATATGTCTCTATGCGATCAAGAAACGGAACTTCGAAGTCTTATATTTTGTTTATAATTTATATTTCGAAAGAACAATAATTACTTCGCAAAAGGCTGAATAAAAAAACGTATCCACACAAAACTGACAGCAATACCTGCACGCATATGCATATAAACGGCCTCTAAGCTTTACAATGAAGTATAGCGTGTCCCTTTTTCAGAACTATTCAAGTGCTCTAAATGTCCTTCTACTGAGACTCATTTTTACAGCTAACAATCTTACTGCCTTCCTATCTTGTGTATATGGTGATCTCTAATAAAAAAATGTGACAAATAGGTTCGCCATGTCTTGTATTTATTTTCGATATTTGAGAATCAACATCATCTGTCGCATCGCATCACGTATTTACTTACAACCGATAAATCCAATGTCTGTCATTCTTGCTATCATTTGTCAACTACATTGATGTCAAGTACTTGATATAAATTTCGTTACCATAGATCAAAATAATTACATGAGGCAACTGACCAACTGATGTAAAGTTTTTTATCAAAGATCAAAATAAATATATGGTAGGACAGGAGAGTGTATACAAATATCTGTCCGGACATGATGGTAATGCAGTTGACATGAATGGAATTTCTAGAGATACAGATTAATACTTAATAGAAGCAGGAACTTGATGTCAAATTCTTTATCGAGCATCAAGACATATTAACGACAGGCGTACGGTGGCATTATTAACAAACATGCTTATGAAAGACTAATTCTTCCCAAAGCAATTAAGAGTCTTGTCATTCTTTACTTTGCTGGTGCCTTCACCTGTTTAATTATTTTTTTCGGTGATATTCACTGCCCTTATGATTTTCTTCCAGGCCTATCTATCAGGAGGAACGTACCCAAATTCGCAAAGCCACCACTGCTATCTTTAAATGCCAGCCATTATTACTGCGCAGTGAAATCTTAGCTCACCCATTTATACTTGGTTTTCAAAATTACCAAAGAAAGATGACGTCCTATGCCAGATGTTTACGTCGTTTGTCTCTTATATCAGAGTTTTTAATGTGTCGGCGAATGATCAGACAGTACTGCCCATTCTATTTATTTCGTGCTCCAAACTCTGCCACTGAATGTGCATATCGTCTCAACCAAAAGATGCAGGGAAATGGTTTTTACTTAATTGATGACCCAAGTACATCCACCCGGACTTCAGCTTTCTTAAGGTACAGGATTTGCATGAATAAAAGGAGAAAACTTCTCGTTCATCGATGTCTCCCAGTCCTCTCAAATGCTTGCTTACAATCAAGAATACGGAGCGTAAAGTCTGTAAGGATGAGCATGCGTAGTGTGGCTGACCTTCTCGTTAAATTCCCAGGACTTAAAATCATACATCTATTGCGCGATCCTCGTGCTGTCGCAAGCTCCAGAATTCGTGGTCCCCATTCCTTTCAACGTGAATATAAGTCAAACCAAAATTATTCTCACCTAGTTTTGGAGGCCTCTATATTGTGCAGGACTATGTCACGAGAAATAAAAGTTAGAACATCTTTGGAGAAAATGCACCCAAATAATATTATGACAGTATTTTATGAGGATCTGGCCTCGGATCCACTTAAAATGGCACAAGCAATTTACAAATTTCTCGGAGATACCATCCCTCATGAAGTTTTAAGATGGCTGCAAGGAAATACGAATGCCGCAAGGGATTCCGGGCTGACTGCACGGAAATCTTCGGATCATATAAGTAAGTGGGCGAAGTATGTTTCCGTATATGATGCTATAAAGATAGATGCAGCTTGCCGTGATTTGCTGCCACAAGTTAAAGATAAATGGAAATTGCGTTTCGATAATATTTAATATTGGAAAATCTTTTACGGAGCAAAAAGCTAGCACAACAAAAAGGTCTTGTCATATTTCATAGAAAAAAAACTTTCTGCTGATTTCTAATATCACAGAAAAGAAAATTTTATACACAAAAGCAGACACAAGTCAGTGATGGTATAAAAAGAAAGGAAAAAACTGATACTACCCATTTATTGATATGACATAAACAGAAAAAACGTAGAATATGAAAACAACGTTATCTGTGTGATATCACAAGGTATGTCAGTGGGGAAAGCTGTCGTGTGCTACATGAACATAATGGAGGTTAAAATGCTGGTAGAAAAGTACCAGATTTGTTTTTACCCACCCATCAACACATGCACACACACACACACACACACACATATATATATATATATATATATATATATATATATATATATATATATATATATATATATATATATATATATATATATATATATATACATGTATATATGTGTGTGTGTTTATATATATATATCATATATATGTGTGTATGCATACATATTTTATATATATTATGCTTCGTCATTTCTGACCTTATTCCATATTTTGACATATTAAATATATTTAATGATATGTTAAAACCATTTATAACATGCGTAATTTTTTTTGTATTTGATACCATTAGAATGACTCGATGATATGTCTATAAATGGTAAATCAATTGAACGTATTTAAAGCTATATTTGATACTTTAATTATCTGACCATTTGATATATCTTACAGTCCGATTTACTTATATGATTAAATCAGAAGAAGAGTGCTTTAATGATAAAATCAAGTATTCCATCCCATACTGAAATCTCTTCCGGTTCGATGTGATAATGTCGTTAAACATCAATGGATATTTTAAAGTGCTGAAAGAACAAGAATTGGCTTTAGATTTTGAGCGTTATTATATATAACCTTATTTTTTGCTTTATTTGGTGTCTTGACTGTTATTTCTTTCGCACGTTTTTACACTACACAATGGATGATTTTAGGAATAAAAACATATAGATAACCAAAGAATATAATAAAGTCAAATTGATGTAAATATTTGCTTGTGTCGGGCCAAATAAATAAAAAAATAGCAACTTAAATTTGTACCACTAGGACTGTCTTGTTTCGGTGTAACTTTCAATCACACTTGACAGGGAGCACATGTTATTGAGTAGTGCACTGAGTCCTATTTGAACATATCAAACCAATTTGCGAATGATAATGTTAAATTATGTGTGTATTTTGACATATAATCTAATCGATTTGATTATATGACTTTATACATTTAAACATATATATTAATGTTCTATAGCGTGAATAGCCGACATCATGCCTCATTCGTGTTAAAAGTAAATCCATAAAATCTGCTTCTTCGTTCACTCCCTGAGTTGTAAACGCTTGTCTATGTTAATGTTTTTTTCCCTTGAATTTTTTTTTCATTTCCTAGTTTGGTTTACCGCATGGCTGACCAATAAAACAAATGCTGCAGGCAAACTGTGTTTGCAATAGCTTTCTATGCCTGTCATGCTGTATTACAAACTGGGGAACCCACATGCATTCAGTCGGTATCATAACCTTACATTTGCAGACGTTTGACTGAGTGCTATAATAAATGCGGCCCAACTTAAAGGTCAATCAAACTGCCAAACTGGGTTCCAAGACCCATTTAGGTGTGACAGAACCACCGGCATAGGAGGAAGAGTTTGTTTTTATGTTTCACAAAACATACCTGCCAAAAGGAGACCTGACTTAGACGTAGCGGGTTAGAATGTGTATGGCTAGAAATTTGATGTGGAAATCGTAAATGTCTCATAGGTACATTTTACAGACCTCCTGTGATGCATACAATTTAACTGAGTTAATATCTGCTCCAACTCGAATCACACAAACCTCCTCAACCTGTATAGACATCATTGCCACATCATGTCCCGATTTTATTTCATTAGCAGGAACCATCTCAATAACATACAGCGATCGTCATGCGGTTTTCTGTTCAATAAAATTCAAACTAAAAAGATGGCAAACGTACAAAAGTAAAATTTGGCTCTACGACAGTGCAAACTTTGATGGACTGAATTCTGACTTATCTAAAATTAATTGGGACCAATTTTTTTTATATCTGTGCCGACACGAATGAAATAGTCCATAAGTGGACTAGTCTTTTTGTAGAAAAAGTCGATGAATATATTCCTACCAAGACAATCACTGTAAGGCCAGCTGACCCTCCTTGGCTGTCTTCTGAAATAAGGCGCAAAATGCGCAAAAGAGACCGCATTCATAGGAAAGCCAAATCACGTGACACTGCACAGTCTTGGGCTGCCTTTCGACAGATTAGAAATGAAATTGTAAGTGACGTAAAGTCCGCTAAATTAGCTTATTACAATAATGTGTCTCAGAAAATCAACGATGGTGAAAAACAAAATCCAAATTTAGTGTGGAAACTTGTCAAACAGCTTCTAAATGAGGGAGGGAAGGCTTCCGCATATCCACCTCTGGTTGAAGGAAATGATGTCGTTGCAGACAATATGGAAAAAGCAGAGCTATTTAAAAATTATTTTGCAGGTGTTTGTCAGTCTCAAGACGAGGATGCTTACATACAACTGTCCAATCCTGCTATAACAACTGAGTCACGCCTTTCTTTTATAGCATTAGACAAAAACAAAGTTAAAGGCATACTTCTTTCCCTGGATACTGGAAAAGCTTCTGATCCAGATTCAATAAGTACCTAACTTCTTAAATGTACAGCTGCCTAAATTTCCAAACCCCTTTCAATTATTTTTCTAAATTCAATGGACAATCACAACTTTCCACGTAAATGGAAGGATGCAAATGTTACGCCCATTCACAAAAAGAACTCAAAACAACTTAAGGAAAATTACAGACCCATATATCTTTTAAGTGTTGTAGGGAAAGTATTTGAGCGTTGTGTTTTCAATGATGTATACAATTACTGTAAAGTTAACCAACTGTTATCTAGATGGCAGTCTGCTTACTCACCTAGTGACTCAGCTGTTTGTCAACTACTGGAAGTGTATGACCTTATAGCAGAAGCTATAGATGAAGGAAAAGACGTTAAGTTTGTATTTTTAGATATAAGTAGAGGGTTTTAGCGAGTCTGGCACAAGGGGATACTGCACAAACTCGAAAAAATTGGAATTAATGGAAAATTATACAAATGGTTTGTCAGTTACTTGGAAAATAGAAGACAAAGAATAGTAATCAATGGACAGTCGTCCAATTGATCAAACCTTTCGGCTGGTGTACCCCAAGGTTCCATTTTAGGACCACTTTTGTTTTTGGTTTACATAAATGATCTGGCTTCAATAGTAGAATCAAATATAAGAATGTTTGCAGAGGACACATCTCTTTTTGTAATTACCAAAAAAGAACTAGACTATTTGGCAACGATGACATAAAATGGCGACCTTGGTGCAGTGTCAGTTTGGGCCAAACAATGGTTTATTTTCCTTAATGAAAAGAAAACTGGACTCTTAAACATAAGTCAAACAAAACAAACAAGACCACCTATCTATTTAAACGGTAAGCCCATCCAGGAATTAGATCAGCACAGGCACTTAGGATTACTTTTAATTCTAAAGGCACTTGGACAGAACATATTGAATCCATATACAAAAGCTAAATGAGAAGAGTTGACTGTTTAAGAAAATTAACTTACAAATTAAGAAGATCTACCCTCGAAAAACTGTACATTGTTTACATCAGACCCATCTTGGAATACGCTTGTGTACTCTGGCATAACAGTACAAAAGACCAGGTTGACAAACTCGAACGGGTTCAACTCGCGGCTGCACGAGTAGTGACGGGTGCATCTAGACACGCTCCAATCAGATTACTTTATAATGAAACAAAATGGGAAACTTTGCACGAGCGACGTGAAAAACAAAAATTAATCTATTTCTACAAAATTCTGAACGGCAATGCGCCCGCGTATTTGGAAGAAAAACTGCCTCAATCAATAGAACCTACGTATGAAATGAGAAACGCACTAAATATCCCAGTAATGAGATGCAGAACTACTTTTAGGCACGACTCCTTTTTTCCCTCAACCATTATTCTTTGGAACTCTCTTGATTCAGATACAAAAGCCTCTCCTTCACTTGCAACGTTCAAAAGAAATATAAACAAAAACTTAGAAAAGCAACCCAGTTACTGCTACTGCGGCACGCGCCCCGGTCAAGTACACCATGTGCGGCCACGCACAGAGTCCAGTTCTCTGAATCATCATCTGTTTAAGCATAATCTTGTTGATAACCCCGATTGTAACTGCGGAATGGGACGTGAAACTGTGAAACATTTTCTGCTCGACTGCTCCCGATACATAATAGCAAGGTCCCAGCTATTTCAACAAATTCCACCCTGAATACAACCAACAGTAAACAACATGCTATTCGGGTGTCCTTCGGCTACCATGGAAGAAAACGAAATTCTGTTTAACGCTGTTTAAAATTACATACTTTCGACAAAAAGATTTTAATTTTGATCTCAATTTTCTGGCCTGTCTACTTGCAAAATCTGTTCCTTTCAATAGCATCATTTAACCAGTACACTTATCCTTATTGCTGTACATATTGTATTCATTTTGTGTTCATGTTGTAATGTAAATTAATCTGAGCTTGAGTTATCTCACTCTTGTTTGTAAAAGTTGTAATAATAATAATAATAATGATAATGATGATAATAATGATAATGATTAATAATAATAATAATAATAATAATAATAATAATAATAATAATAATAATAATAATAATAATAATAATAATAATAATAATAATAACCTTTATTTCAAGTCGAGTGAGTACAAAATTAAGAACATTAGCACCGAAGCACTATTTGTCGACCGACATTGGTACATGAAATAATGGAAATGAAAAAATATACAATGATGTAGAATGAAATCAGTATATATCCTGTCAGTGATTATACATGGGTTGTAATTAAGCCGCCGGAGTTCTGTATTTACACATATTGCACATAGAGCCGAAGCTGGACGGGCCAAGCCATGTCTTAATTAAACCTTTGAATTTCGTGAAATCAGTGACACGTTTCAGATCAGTCGGTAAGAAATTCCACAGCTTAGCCCCTTGGTACTTTAAAGACTTGTATCCATACTTCATGGTGTTAAAAGGAGGTATATTCACTTTATGATCATCTCTTAAGTTATATTTACTTTCCTTTTGTACAAACATATCATTTAGAAATTCTGGACATTCTTTTGACACAACTTTGTATACCTCAATAGACAATTTACGTAGCCTCCCCAAATATAAAGATGGCTTTTTAGAACGTTGTAATAAGTCAGCGTAGGATGATGTGGCATCATTGTAAACAAAGCGAAGCGCCCTTTCCTGTAATTTTTCCATTTTGGCAGTTTACGTGCTGCCACATAAATGTCATGCGAGGGGGCAATAATTAAAGTTTGCTAGAATAAAAGCATTAAATATTTGTAATTTTTCCTTTTCGTTCAGCACATTTGAAAACCTCCTCAAAACACTTATTTGCTTAGCTGCTTGTGAGCAAATGTAAGAGACATGGTCGTGAAAGTTTAATTTATCGTCAACATACACACCAAGCAATTTGACACATCTGTCTGGATGTAAGATAACACCATCTATTTCAAAACTGAAATCAGTTGTACCTGTATTTTTTTTTAATAATTCCTTGAAGAGTGGGTTTCATTCTGTGCAGAGTTATCAATTCTCTGAAGGGGGTTTATATGCACAAAACTCTCTGCAGAGAGTCTTTACTTCTGTACAGAAGGTATTTACTATATTCGAAGGTATTTAGATTCTCCACGGAGAGGTTTTATTCTCTGCAGATAGTTTATTTAGGATATAGCCTGCAGATAATTTCAAATTCTGTACAAAGAGTTCAAATTTCTCGGTAGAAAATTAAAAACTTTCTGCATATTGTTTATGCCCGAACCTACGCACGCATTTTTTTTTAAAGTTTGTCCACAGAGTTTTCAGTTCCATGCAGGAAGTTCATGCACGAAACTCTTCGCAGGGAATTTAAAAAGCACTGCACAGACAGTTCTTGCCTATAAACATTGTAGCGAATTAAAATGTTTCTACAAATGATGTATGAATATTTGGAGGTTTGGCTTAACAAAAGAGCACATGGGGGCAAGCAGCTGACTCAGTCCCCGGTGGATAAAAATAGAAATGTGCCAAAGCATTCAGCAACATTTGACCCTTTTATCCGGAACTGTGACTGTGTGAGCAGTACTCGCGTACCTAGAGTTTTCTCCCAATGAATGGTTTATCTCTAGTTTTAGCGCGGGGGACAAAAATTATGATATTGATGATTGTTTACACCGGTTGAAAGCAAACTTTAAATGGGTAAGATACTTGGACGCATCATGGAATAAACCCCGTTCCATCGATGCCCCCGTTGTAAAGGGGTAGTTTTCCTAATAAAATTATTATTATTATTATTGTTATTGTTATTGTTATTGTTATTGTTATTGTTATTGTTATTGTGATTGTTATTATTATTATTATTATTATTATTATTATTATTATTATTATTATTATTATTATTATTATTATTATTATTATTATTATGGTACTGCAGAGTGAAAACAGCGGGGTTCAGCTGTGAACACTTAAGTATTTCTGCAATTGTGCGGATAATTCAACAGTTGTAACCAGCAGAGCTGTTGAACATTAAATTACCAAGCCCCAAGAACATTTTATCCAAATACTTAGCATTAGGATATGAAAAACGCATGGCACAATCATATGGAGGAGTTTATATGTTCCAACTTCAACAACGTTTGGAAAAACCTGCTGCTTTGAACACATTTTTTATGCTGTGATAAGTACACTCCCTAGTGAAATGCGAACAAACTAAACGCATTTATACTCTGCAATTATTTAAAAAATGAAGAAATGCCATTCAGCAAATTTTAATTTCGTACGCGTATATGCAACTAGAACTCGCCTATGTAAATAAATAACATACCACTATTGCATTGTACAGTGTCATAGAGCAATTCACACATTTTGGCCACGCTGAGGTGTCTAATTTCGCGATTATTACAATTTTAACACCTTTTCCCATTTCTATTACAAATCACAACACAATTTTTGTTAAAAACTAGCGCAGTAATCATCGAGGAAGACGTTGCAATGTACTCAATCTCCACAGATTAAAAAAAGCGTGTCATTATCAATTAAGTCATAGCACTTTTATCTTAAACAAGTCCTGTTATCTGACAATTCAGTGAATCTGCATACTTTTATTTCTTTCCTCACAAAATATTAGTATCGTTTCTGTGTGTTTCCAATTATAATTTTGTGGGAGCTAGGTCTATTTGTTTTAACCCTTAAAGTGCTGATTTAAGATTGCATAGCGCGCAAAGTGTCCCGAGGAAAGCTGTTGACTAAGGCCACTTTTTGCTTAAGATAAGGCTTGCTGGTATTTGAATTAAAGGTATCTTCATGAGAAATTTGACTCTTTTAACCATTATATGTTTAATGGTAATTAGAAAGCAACTATATCAGTGATTAGCACTTTAAGGGTTAAGAAGTCTAATCGTGCTATACGTCAATGTCGCAGAACTTAAACCCTCTCTTTGGCAGATTACAAGATCGCTACGAAAGGGGCAGACATTTCCTCAGCTATCACTTTTTTGTAACCATCAGACATTAAGCGAGGTATATTTGATGAGTTTGAGTGTCTACAACACATGATATTTTAAACGTGGTCTTTTCAAGTTCTTCACTTAGCATGTACTTTCGCGAAATTTTGCAGTTTAAGATGAGGCGTTTCGACCAACTTGTTGAAAGTGAACAAAATGGCTCTTGTTGCCAGGAGATGAACTAGTTCTTTTTAATCAAACAAGTAGAGAATGCATCATGTCAAAATCAAGAACAAAATCTTGCCACAAGCTGGTATCTATGAGGAGGTTGCAGCTTGGGAGAAGCAGTCAAAAAAGAAAAAAAAAACGCACCAAAAAAAAAAAGAAAAAAAGAAAAAGAAACAGTCGTACTGGCACATGTTAAACAAATTATGGTTTGGGGCTCCCCAGATTTGACTCTCTGCAATCCCAAAGCAATTGGACGGCAGTTCTAGAGGAGACTTAGATTTTATCCAAAATGAACAAAATTGCATGAAAATCTAAAAATCACTGAAGCGTGACTGTATAAGTAAGCTTGATACAGACCACCCTAGGTACATCTTCACCATCTTTAAGTGAATCTGGCATACGCTGTCAGAGAAGTAAAAAATGTGAATTACAATTGCAATCCCCATTGACTTTACAAAGTACCCAACTGGAATGTATTCATTATTCGATAAGTATCCGAATGGCAACATTCGTTAAAAATCAGGAAAAATTAATCCTTTGTCCGGGAATATGCAATTCGATGCCTGGCCAGAAAAAATTGAGGACATAGATTGTTCAAAGACTCGTTTCAGACAGAAAATTATGCTGCCTTAGCAATGATGTCTAAACATAGGCGGACGCTCGCCCTCTTCCGTTGTGGTGTGACGCCCCTGCGCATTGAAGCCTATCGGTATGGGGCTAACAGGATAGCGGTAGCTGGGCGCACATGTTGCACATGTAATAATGAGGTGGAGGATGAGTTTCATGCATTATTCAACTGTGTTCCATATGAGGAAGCGAGAAAAAACCTGATACACCTGCTGTCCCACAACATACATGCTTCTACGGCACTAAATCGCGACTACAAATTGAGAACAGTATTTTTAATTGAAGACCGAGAATCAGTCGAGTTGTTGGACAAAACCCTGCATGATTGTTTGGCGAAGCGGCAATCATTTTTCCTCAACGTGTTGTTCACAGTGACGGCATAACTTTGATTTCTTTTTTGCGCTTTGTATTTTTAAAGTCTCTCGAAGCTGTCTTGAGAGCAGCTGCCTTTAAATGTTACTGTAGTCCCTCTCCACATAAAAAAATAACATCAAACGAAACTTCTGAATCTCACTAGGCCAATTGAACAATAAGTGTTCTGGTCTGGTTAGACAACTGCTGACAAACTCATGCATAAAAAACTATATTCCTTTCTTACTAAACACACCTTCGTATACAAATGCCAGTTTTGGTTTCCGACATAACTTAGAAACCCATACGTATTGATGATGTTTGATTGAGTGCTTCAGATACTCATGCATTGGCGTAAGTAAACGCCCATAGGCCTATGTTATAGACGGTGCTGGAGTCGGTTTAAACATATTTTGTTCACAAAGAAAACAATTGGGGAGGAGGATCAAACCCTACGTAAATCCCTCTTGCCTAGAAAAAACGGAAAGACAGGACAGACGAGACAAGACAGATCTTACTGTATAACTACACCAATATTTACGGAGCACGGCTCGAAGCTAACGGATGTAAGATGATACCATATCAGCACAAGAGAGATAGTGGGGCTTACTTCAAAATAAACACGTCGGTCCTGGCTCTAAAATGGTAACGATCTGAAGAATGCCTCGCGTTATATCTATTTGAAATTTGATCATTTCCACTTATGTTACTCAAATAATCAGGGGTTAATATATGAGTGATCTTGTACATTTGAATCAGTTTATTATTTTCTCTGTGTTTGGCTAGGATTAGAAAGCCAGTTTCCTCACAGAGTTTGTTACTATGGGTAGTGTGCATTGCCCCTGAGATGGCACGGGCAGCAGCCAGTTGTATGTTCTCTAACTTTTGAGCATTGGCCTGCGTGCAGTCATTCCAAACAATACCAACATATTCCATGTGAGGTTGAATGAAAGATGTATGTATAACCTCGAGCGATGCTCTGGCCAGAGTATATTGTAATGATTTCATTATATTGAGCTGCTTAGTGGCTCTGGTTTCTATAAATTCAATATGATCATTCCATCCACGATCAGCTTGAAATACGCGCCCCAAGTGCCTGTGTTGATTTACATTTTATAATCGATGGCCTTGAATGACAGGAGCAGGATGATGCACAAATTTTTCTTTCGTGGTATCAATATGGCATCAGTTTTTAAAGCATTAAAAGTCACCAGCCAGTCTCTTGACCAGGCGCCTGTATGAGTCAAATCCTCATTAAGAATATTTGCTGCTAAGAGTGGGTTGTCAATGGACAGGAATAAAGAAATGTCGTCTGCAAAGAGTTTAATATTTGATCGAACGATGTCGACAATATCCTTTATGAAAATGAAAAATAGGAGGGGCCCCAACACAGAGCCCTGGGGTACTGCTGCGTGAATATGACCCCAGGATGGTGCTTGGCCGTTAAATGACGACTCGCTGCTGACGATGATGTGAATAACTTTTGAACCAATTTAGCACAGAACCCGATACACCATTATTTAAAGTTTATAGAGAAGACCCTCAGCCAAAATGATCGAAGGCTTTGCTAATATCAAGAAATATTCTAACGTCTTTTGACCAATAGCTATTAAATTAAAGTTCATGGTATAAACACAAAAGCTGATTTATTATTGAATCGCCAGGTATGAAACTTGACTGATTTTCAGACAAAAGTAGGTTTTTCCTAAAAAAAATTAAATAAAAAATGTACGCTTAAAAATAACCTTTTCCATTACTTTAACGATGCAACTTAGAAGAGAGATAGGACGACAGTTGTTGCACAAGCTTGTATCGCCTTTTTTGTGCCAGGGAGTGACATTTGCCTGCTTCCATGAGGAAGGAAATGTGTCAAGCTGAAGAGCTAAATTGAAGAGACGCAACAGTGAGTCACAGATAGCAGGGGCGTCCTCTTTAAGAAGTCTTAGACAGATGTCGTCTGGATCTGGGGCCTTTGTGACGTCTTAACTCCTTAATACATCGGAGACTTCATCTCGATTTATTGCAATGAAACTGAGTAAAGATTGGTGTGGCTTTAAGGTCGGAAGCCTTGGAGCACTAGAAGTATCAATGTTGCTTTGACTTAGGAAGAAATTGTAAAATATTGCAGCTTTGGAAGAGCTATGGGTAATGTGGCTATTGTTGTGTACAAGAGAGGGAATAGATGACGATTGACTTCTGTTCATAAAGTATTTTACAGTGCGCCACCATGCCTTATTTTTTTCGTTTGGAGTTTTTGAGAGAAGAACTAATCTTCTTAGCCTGGTTTCCTTCGTCTTTTTGAAATTTTCCTTGTGCTGGTTCTTAAGATAATTGTATGTGTTTTACGAGTCAACCCGGTTGTCATTTTTGCCTTGTTATATGCTCGCATAACTCTGTGCTTTTTGAACCTTACATCTGAGTTGCACCAAGGTCAATCAGAGGGGCATACAGTAATAGGAGATATGCATAACAAAATCCCGCCGCAACTGCATACTTGATTGCCTGGTCTCCTTGGCGCGATATGGCGAGATACGGGTCGGGACCTGTGGGAACATGCGGGATATTTCTGATATTTTGGAAATAAAGAATATTTATTTAAGAGAGGTGGAAATTTTCTATATATATAGCTCGGGAAGTGCTAGATGAATACCTGTTCGGCATGTGTGAACTTAAGTTTCTCAAAAAAATGCTAAATTTGTGAGAAATGGACATATGGCCCTGTCTGTGACAGTGATGTGACCCGAACCTCCCCCCGTGATCGCCTGGCATCAAACCCGTTCTTTATGGCGGGAAATTAATATGCATACGCCAGGGATCGTCTGTTTTGCAGTGTTCAAAAACAATTATGTCCAATTTTCATAACAATCGTTGACATTTTCGGACTGGAAACATTCCTTCCCTTTTTCCTGGCCCAGAGATTATCTTTTTTTTTAATCTGCTTTTTTATATTCCCAGATATATTTCTGATGTGTTGGCTCCCTTTTGCGTCGAAAGAGGATATTGGAAACAATTAAAGAGTGGTCACAATTCAAAATAGGGGGCAGAACTCGAGCAACCCTGATAGATGTCGGTATATTTGAGATAATTTGGTCGAAACAATCAGATGTGGTGGCTATTATACGTGTTGTTTCTCTGATATGTAGGGTTAGAAACTTTATGTCACAAAACGTATTTAACTTTATGCCAGAGGTAGCATCAGGATCGGAGTTAAGGTCACCGATTAATATAATGCTTTGTATGTCACAAGCTTTCACTAAGTCAAAACTGTGATGAAGTTTTTCCAAAAAAGACATCGGTGAGTTGGGAGGTATAGCCATAGTAGCAGTAAGAATTTCTTGTTTTGAACTCTTATCTCAGTCCCCAGGAGTTTGACATCTGGACCTCTAGATTGGGACGCCGTGAAACAGCCAGGGATTTAGTTACGAATAGTGCTACGCCACCGCCTGTCGCGCCCAGGCGGTCTCTATTGTGTTGTGCTAACCAGGCAATGTCAAATTATTGTCTAGCGTATTGTTTGACAGGAATGTTTCAGCGAGTATAATTATGTCAAAGTCCGGAGCTATATCGGCTTTTATGCTTCGGAATTCATTCGAGTTCAAACTGCAGATATTAATATGACAAAGTGGACCATCACAATGGGCAACAGCTGGTCCAGGATTTAAGTGAACATTCCCGGCTGGGGGTAGCAACATGAGAAAAAATCCTCAATACAAAATCTTCCAGGCGACATATGTATTTATGGGAGAAGAATAGGTAGACATTATATATGTATATACAGAATTGTGCTCTAAGTCGTCGGGGATAGGCTAAAGACATTATGATACGTGTTTACAATAAGCAGATATACAAGGAGACAAAGAGAACTACCTGTTTTGCTTGTGCAATTTTCCAGGAAAAATTCAGAAGTTGTGTGGTGTGAGGGATGGCTGCACACAAGCAATGGTGGTATTCAATAATCAGAACTATCGAACCATAAACAAATCTGTATAAGACAACACTTAAGAATTGTTGGCTTATCAGTATAATTTGACTCCAATGGTAATATGAAGAGTATTCAACACTCAATAAAGCAGTAATGATAAATACAATTTGGTCATGTGCAATACGAAAGAATACTCCAGGTGGTAATGTCACAAAGAACAGCTGTTTCGCAGTAGACAATATTTCATCAATTTGACGGAACAGCAGAATTTGTAAACAAAAGGTAAAGATTGGTCCTACACTCATACTGACAGCAATACTATGACGTGTGCATATAAAACGAGACTTTCTGTTCCAGGAAGCAGCATACCTTGTAAATATACACCGTTACATGGTGCTAATTGCACAAAATACAACAAAAACGTAAGGAACCATTACTAAAGTGAAAGTACAATATCTTGACTACGTCCATAATGTGCCTGGTGGCAAATTGTACGGAGCTACTTCTGAAAGGAAAAGCAAGAATTGTGTAGAAAAAAGATGCAGCATGAGATATCGGAATTATGACATATTTGCATTCGACAATTATGTTGGTAAAGAGCTTGGTATAGAGAAAATATATAATAATACGTCTAAATTGATCATTTGCGTATTGAAGAGTCCCAACATAGAAATATACACTTGGTGTGCACAAAATATTCATAAAGTACGTTGGGATATTGATACATAAAAACACAAAAAGCCGGAAAAGTGAAGTATACGGTTACAACCGTCAGCCATGGTCAACAACTATCTGGATCTTCCAAGTACATTTCATATCATGTAAAACACGTTTAAATCTGGATGCTAAGTAAATATTTAGCAACAGCGATGTTGGAGGGACGCTAGCCATGATAACTCTGGATGCTAAGTGAATATTTAGCAACAGCAATGTTGGAGGGATGCTAGCCATGATAACTTAGAACTGAAAATCACTTTCGTTTTTCCATAATATTGTATTTGTGTCTTTTTGCCCAGAACCACTTCCTAGTAGTCAATATCCTATTCCGCAGTTCGAACTCTTTACTCTCCATAAGCTAACCTGTCCCTCTCTAACCTGTATACATATGGAATTACAATTGTCTATATTGCACACGTTCCTCTGTAAAATTTTGACATAGGCTGTATAAGCCCAAATAAATTAAGGGGTCTTCAGCGGGTAACTACTCAACATGTTTCGGAGCCTTTTACCCGTACATGTCTCTCTGAGTAGCGGCTCCTTGTCTAAGCTAAATATTCAGCAAAGACCACCCACATAATAAAGAATAAATAAGAACGTGGCAAATGATGAATTAGCTAAATACGTGAAGTTTTGCTTATAAATGCAGAGCTTCATTATGAAAGAAGAACATCTGTCAAACAAACCATAATTACTAAATTTGTATAGTACAGGTTCAGATAAGAACAATTCGACTTACCCCTGAACCAATATGTACCCTTTCTAGCTGGACAGTTTATCCTAGTTAAACCACCCGCCAGTGTATAACTGAAGTGGAAACAAGCTGGGGCCTTATATTCAGTCCCAGTGATAGTAAAATAAGCAGTTGCAACTAGACCACCTATACAAACCAAGGGAAATCCCAACAAGGACTGCAACAATGGACATCCTGCACCAGAAATGTGAAACAAACTCTGTGATGACACCTACCCCTCAAACAGTTAAGCTCTCTTTAACTGCCAACTCTGAGTCAATGTATCAACTTAATGTGTCAGGTTTGTGACATTTGAGAAAATACTGTCAATTTTGAGTAAATGTGCATTTAGGTATGTCAGAAAAGAATGAAAGTCATTAGCATTTATGTCAAAAAACATGTTATCAAACCAATTTTTCTTAACAGGATTTTGAGTACAATTAGGCAAGCTTGAAACACATAAATCACCACTAATGGGTCAGTTGTGAATTAGATAAATTGAATAGCCCAGATAGGTTTGCACATCTTATATCTGTGCAATCATGAGCAATCCATGATGCGACAAATTTATTCATGCAGTACTTACATAGATATACCTGGATGAAATAATAGCACAACCGCACAAACTATCACTTCAAACAAAGTAATCACATATGCATATAAGCAAATGAACACAACAAGAGTGTTGCATGTAATACATGAAGCAAACGAGATATAAAACTTCTTTAAATCAGCGTTATGTCACGTCAAGATACAATAAATGATGATTCAATTAATATAGTCTGGGCTTGCGGATCGCATGACACACTTCACCAGAATACTAGTGGCAGTTAAAAGTCACATGGGCGTTGTGGTTAGCCACAACGCGAATGCGCAGAAAACATGTGAAGATAGAACAATAGACAAAATTACCGTTGAAGGAAATGTCAGCACAAGGAAACGACTGTGTAACTTGTAGTCTAATATATGTTTTTTTTGTCCCATTGGTCCTAATATAATGAGTGACAACTTAAAAATCATTTCATGGAATATCCATGGTTACCGACACAAAGCTTGTGGTCAATCAGTGTCAAAATTTGAGGACCATACATTTTCAAATATACTTCATAAATACGATTTATGTGGACTAACTTAGACACACGTATCTCCTGATGCTCAAATGGATATCCACGGATTCAAGGTGCACAATAGCTTTAGAACTAAACATAATGCAACCAAATACTCTGGGGGAATCAGTGTTTGTGTAAAAGAAAAATTGATTAATGGCTGTGAGTTTCATTTACGACATTCACATAGGAACAGCATAATTATGTATCCCCTAATAACTCGGTATATTCAAGTAACATGGATATGTTTGAGATTTTGTTTAATGATATATGTTAATTTAAAGAAATGGACGGTAAATGTATTCTTATGGGAGATTTTAACGCATGAACATGTAACTTCCCAGATTATAGTACGCCTGATAAGGTTGATATTCTTTATATTCCTTTGCCTAACAATAATACAGATGATCTGGTTCTAATCAGATAAAATTTAGATAACCCTTCTACCTTATATGGAAGTGCATGATCTTAAATGGTTTTCTGACCATCGTGCCCTGTCAGACGAACTAATCAGTCACAGATTTAGACATCAATACAGTGAACAGTGGCTACAACCAAAACGACGATCATTACTCGATTTACCAGAGCAGTTCACATGGGATTATGCGAGCGGAACCAAATTTGTTAATATTCTCAAAACCTTGTATAAAAATGATATTGAGATATTTGTCAATAAACAATTTGACATTAACAGAAGAGATTATATAAATGAGATGGTTAAAGACTTCAACGAGATTTTGCAAAAAGCAGGGAGATTATCCCTCCAAATAAAGAAACAAGTGTGTCTAAAAAACGTCTGCCGAAATACGCAGGCAAACAATGTCACACCATATATAAAGATATGAAAGGTCTTGCAAAACGGGTATCTGCAAACCCATATGATAATCTTTTGAGTCAAACTTACTATTTTAGATATTTTCGAAGATTATCCAAAGTTAGAGAAAAACAATTGAAAGATAAAATTCTGTGTAATATGTTACAAATTAAGCACAAAAATGAAAAAGTATTTTGGGACCTTTTGAGAGAATTGGAATCTGTTACAAATTATAGTGAGCAAAATACAACTGTTAACAAAATAGATAACGATACTTGGTTCAAACATTTTTCTAAGATGATGACTGAGGGCATCGACCCTACACGGTCTCCCTTATACCAGTTAGTAAAAAGAACTGCTACGGCAGAGTGCATTCCAAGATTTATCAATATTATACACAATACGCATATCTTATTTTATAAGTATTTTGTTTGTAATTAATAGAGGTATTGAAAAGCTTGTTAATTATCTGCGATCTCTTTATGCGCAGTATGCTGTCTGCCAGTGTTTCAATCTTACTCCATTGCTGTTCCGTGTGTTATTTTCACTATCTGCCAGTTATTATATGCTTTGCTTACTACATGAACTTGTTTTACAATTTCAATTGCACCATCATGCTGAATGTTAAAACGACTAAGCCAGTATTGTTGCTATGGAACAGGTCCTTATTTATGATTAGAATAGTGTTATTGTACTTCATATGCTTCAATGAAATGTGGTTGTACAATCTGGGCATTATCATAATTACATTTTTCCATGCTATCAAGGTGACATACAAAAGTTTTTACTGCATTTTGAGTGAACATCAGCTCTTCTTACGCTTACTTTCCAATTTCAATGATCTTGTGATACTTTGTAGAATTAGTGCGTTATCACAGACTATAGCTTACCTGTCTGTTTACTGTTTAGCAAATGCAGCTGTTATGAACTCTCATTGTACTGCACGCAAAAGAATGATACTTTTTGTTGAGGTGGTTACTACAATTTCACATAGCAAGCAACACCAAATGGAATATGTCCTGGCTGTGTGCCCCATATTATTACTCATAGCGGGTGACGTCCATGTGAACCCTGGTCCAAACGACAACTTATGTGACCTTTCGTTCTGGCACTCAAATATTCGCAGTCTTTCCAATGACAAAATGAGATCATCAATTTCGGACCTCTCACCTGATTTCGACATCATTTCCCTATCTGAAACATTTCTTTCTCAGAATGCTCCTGACGATAACCTTTGTATCTCTGGTTATTATGACATTATTCGTCGAGACCGTACGAAAGGTGTTGGTGGGGGCGTAGCTGTGTTTGTTGCAAAATTTTTACATATTTCCAGACGTCGTGATTTAGAATTAGCTGATATTGAGCTGTTATGGTGCGAAAGTACATACCAAAATAAAACATTCCTCTTTGATGCTGTATACAGACCTCCCAATTCGCCGGTCTCTTTCTTGGACAAACTTCAAGAGAGTCTTGATCTTGCAAAAAGTACGGGTATTCAACACATTGTTCTGACGGGCGATCTAAATTCTGAATTTTAACACGCAGCTCGGTAGGAAACTTCAGCACTTTGCTCGGACTAATCTCTTAAGCTTACACATTGATGAACCCACTCGCATAACTGATCATTCCAAAACTTGTTTGGACCAAATTACTTCTAACATACCACACTTTCTTCATAACGTTCGTATCCTTCCCCCTATTTTTAACTGCGATCATTGTGTCGTCAGTGCAAATTTATTGTTTGGACGTATGAAAGAACCAGCTTTTGAGCGTCGTATTTGGGAATACGATAAAGCTGATTTTAATATTTTTTAGAAACTATCTAAAAGGAGTCAATTGGAACTCTTGTTTTACATCAGATGACATCGATTTTTGCTGTAATCACTGGTCCCATCTATTTCTCAAAGCTGCCGAGCACTGCATTCCTAATAAAAGAATCCAGATAGACCTTTTGACCAACCTTGGTTTAATTTACAACTTAGATCACTTAAACGCCAAGTTAATCGAAAATATGAAAAAGCCAAAAGTCTAAATTATGAAACTGGTGCCTGGACCTCTTTTAGTCAACTTCGAAATTATTATCACGAGAGACTGAAATCTGCAGAACAGGAATACAATGATAAACTTAGAGCCGACCTAAAAAATCCGTACCGTGAAAACAAATGATGGTGGCGCACTGTCAAATACTTTGTTAATCGCAACCAGTCATCAACCGTTCCATCTCTTTTAAATGATGATAAACACATATTGGATAATCACACAAAAGCTGCAATTTTTAATTCATTTTTTCTTCAGCAGTGTAACCTAGATACGTCTTCAGCCACTCTATCAGAAATTGCTAACCCTTTAACTCCCGGTCTCGACTTTCTAAATGTAAGTGAACAAGAAGTTCTCGAGACATTTTAAGCCTGGACATAACTAAGGCATCTGGACCTGATGCAATTAGTCCAACACTTCCCAAGGAAGCTGCACCGGCTGTTTCTTCCTCATTAACGAAACTTTTTAATTTCTCCATTGGAAAAAAGAAATTCCCTGCACTTTGGAAAAAAGCCAACGTTTGTCCCCCTCACAAGAAGGGGCCCGAGAATGTATGTAATAATTATAGGCCGGTCTCTTTACTTAGCTGTGTTGGCAAAGTGTTTGAAGAGATTGTGTTTGAAAATGTTTTTAATCATTTCCGGGAAAACCTTGTCATCTCTACTCATCAATCTGGATTTACTCCAGGAGACTCTACCGTTAATCACTTATTGCTCCTTTACCATGAACTCTGTCTAGCTGTCGACCAGCAAAAAGAAGTCCGTAATATTTTCTTAGATATAAGCAAAGCGTTTGATAAAGTATGGCATGCAGGTCTGCTGCACAAGTTGAGAAAAAATGGTATTTCAGGCAACTTACTGGAATGGTTTACAGATTACCTTCATAAGCGCCAACATCGTGTTGTTATCCAAGGTCAAGCCTCTTCTTGTGGTTCATTTGGTGCAGGTGTGCCGCAAGATTCGTTTCTTGGTCCTCTCATGTTTTTAATCTATATTAATGATATTGTTAATAGTGTTCGTTCTAATATTAAACTTTTTGCCAATGACACCTGTTTGTACTTAGAAATTGATAACCCTGAAGCGGCGGCTGCATCTATTAACTCTGATCTTTCTGATATCAGTCAATGGGCCGATGATTGGCTTATTACTTTCAATGCCCAAAAAGCAGACTCAATTATTATCTCTCGGAAAACTAACTCGCCATATAACACCTCGGCGTCACGTTGCGGTCTGATTTAAGGTGGACTGATCATGTTAACGAAATTGTTTGTAAAGCCAGTAAATTGACCAATATCATGAAGGGACTAAAATTTACTCTTGATAGACTAACTTTGGAAACAATATATGTATCTTTTATTAGACCAGTTCTTGAATATGGTAGCCCTATTTGGAGTGGATGTACTGCCGCGGATGAAGCAAAATTAGAAAGTGTTCAATTAAATGCTGCTGGCATTGTTACTATGGCAATGCATGGTACCAGTAATGCAAAATTGTACGAGGAACTCGGATGGCATACATTAGCTAAGAGAAGGGATTTTTCGAAATCGATCCTTATGTATAAGCTGGCAAACAAACTCGCTCCTGGTAATTTATGTTCTGTAATTCCTACAGTTCCGAATACCTCCACGTATACTACACACCACCATTTTGAACTACCTCATTTCAGGGCTCGTACTGATCTTTTCGATAAATCTTTTTTCCCTTCCGCAGTTCGCTTATGGAATGAATTACCTATCGATGTTCGACAGTCCAGATCACTTCCAGTCTTTAAGTCTAAGATATGCCAACCAGTTCATCGAAGTTTAAACTTTTCTGAGTTGGATGACTTTGGCAAATAGATTTATATCGGTTCAGCACACACGCTTACGTCTAGGTGCGAGCCAACTAAATTCTCATTTACATAAAATTGGTGTCCTTGATACACCTAAGTGCTACTGCGGATCATCCGTTGAAGATACATGGCATTATTTTTTCGCATGCCCTCTATATACTGTACCACGATCAACATTACATTCTGCCATCGCTTCTCTCGCCCCATTTACTCTGCAAACAATATTGTATGGTTCTTGTACATGCTCTCTGCTCGATAATGAATTAATTTTTTTTCTGCTACCCACGATTACATTTCAGCTACTGAACGTTTTAAACCATCAAGGATATGCTAATCAAGGTCATTAGTATTTGAGTTTATTTATACATGTGCACAAACGGCAGTATTACAATGTAGCCTTAAGACTATGAGCCCTTCTATCTGTCCTGGTCTCAGCCCTTTTTCCCAATTGTCATATTATTTCTGTAAAACTTTATCCGTGTACTTTGAGAAACAAAATATGTTTAAACCAACTGCTACGGCTCCGGAATCTCTTCGTACGTTCTCTGAACTGGATTATCGAATTGAAGTTCCAGAAATCAACAAGGCGACAAGCAAACTTAAAAACAATAAATCACCGGGCAAGGACCAAATCTTCAATGAAATGCTTACAAGTTGTAAAGACACTCTAGTCTCAATTCTGTCGAAATTTTTCAACACTGTATTGACATCTGGATATTACCCAAACGAATATAAAATAAACTATGTCACCCTAATACGCAAAGGGGATTCTATTCATGATACAAACAGACATCGAGGCATAGCTCTTGGGAGCTGTCCGTCAAAATCATTTTGCAGTATTTTGAACACAAGATTAAATAATTATTTAAAGACCAGAAATATAAAAACAGATTATCAAATCGATATTTCCAAAGGTTCCCGGACCAGTGATCACATACTGTTACTAAAAAAACGCTCATCGATAAATACACAGGATGATGTACAACAGGTAAACACCTATATGCAGGTTTCATCGATTTAAACAAGCATTCGATACGGTTTAGCATGATGGTCTATTTTATAAATTACAAATTCATAATACAGCTGGATACACTTGCAGAATTATTAAGGACATGAAGAACAGCTTCAATTCATTTAAAATTTTCAGACGGTATTTTCAATCACATTTTTCTGAATGACGGTGTCAGACAAGGTTGCTCTTTAAGTCCCACACTCTATAATGTCTATATTATGATCTTCCTGAAATTTTCGATAATAATTGTGACCCCGTTACCACATACAATAGAAAAGTCCACTGTTTGCTGTGTGCGGACGATTTAATACTTCTCCCAGAGACCAAATCTGGGTTACAAAATGGTCTGGACAAATTGCATGCATATTGTAAAGATTGGAACCTCAATATCAATGTTCAAAAATCAAAAGTCATGATCTTCAAGAAATCTGGGAAACCACTGAAATCAAATGTATTCTCACTGGGAGAAGAAATCCTTGAAGTGGTAAACAAATACTCGTACCATGGTATAGAAATAAGTGCTAGTAGATCATTTATAAATGCTATAAAAAAAAAACTAACGGATAAAGCCACAAAATCTCTTGGACGACTAAAAAGAATATTTATTAATACAAAGGTAGACATCCAGACGTCAGTCTCTCTTTTTCATAAATTGATAACCCCTATTCTTCTTTATGCATGTGAAGCATGGGGTCCATACGTATTACCAATTGAAAAATTGTTATTGGACAGTGGAGTTGCTGAATATTTCAAATTCCTTTCGAAAAAATACAGTTAAGTCACTTAAGACCCTGTTTAGGAGACCACAAGAAAGCTTCCAATATGACAGTTGTGAGTAAATTAGGTGAATATCCACTAAGCATGCAAATATTCAAACAAATGTGCAAAAACTGGCTGAGAATAGTCCACATGAATCCTAAACTCTACTTTACGACTGCTTTCTGTGCAACATAGAAAACATTAATACCGATAAATTTCCATGGTTATAATCTGTGAAATCTGTGTTTTATCATATGTACTTCAAAAATAAGTGGGAAAATATCGGTTACAACACACCTGATTTCCCTTCTAATATTAGAATATCTTTATCAACCAATGGAAATCGGATATGTCCAATAATGCGGAAGGCAATAAAAAATTTAGAACTTTCAGAAAATTTAAGGACGACTTCAATTTGGAAAAAATATTTTATTGTCATGTTCGATAACCAGGCTAAAAAGAGTATACCTCGTTTTAGAATAAGTGCCAATAACCTTAAAATAGAAACAGGCAGACACAGACGTCCCCACAAAATTCCTATCGAAGAACGCAAAATGTGAAAATTATAACGAAATAGACGATGGATTTCAGTTAATTATAAACTGTAAAAAGTATGATAAGGAAAGAAGTACAATGTTTAACAAATTAGCCGATATTTTTAACTCATTTAATAATAACCTCGACAAACAACAAGAATTTAATTTTATTATGAAACTTGATGACGTGGAAAAAATTGTGATAGTTGCAGCATTTGATACTGAAGTGATACGAGAGAGAGAGAGGTCCTTTTTGAAACTGTGGGGGTGTTCTTTTTTTTTTTTTGTTTTTGTTTTGGGTTTTGTTTTTTTTGGGGGGGGTTTCTTTTGGGGTTTTTTTTTGGGGGGGGTTCTTTTATTGGCTTTGATATACTATAATTATATTGAAATGTATGTTTGGGTACACCGTTGTAACGTGTCATGTGTGGCATGTGTGTATTGTGATGTAGTCAATAAAGTTCATTCAAATACCTGTGATAGGATAAACAGTAAACATGCGCATAATATGGTGCGTGAAAGATGTGTCTGTACATGTTGTCGTTGGTTCCAAAGTAACAAAACAAAAACGTGTGCGATTTTTTCGAAATGATGAAAGTGATGTAATAAGATTCAATGTGTGCTTACATGTGTATAGCCTATGGATAACAAGTAAACAACAAACCATAAGTTTGTGGCTGAAAACTTAGTTCACTCGGTATGGCAAACTCAAACAATCACACACAAGTGAAATAGAAAAAAAGTTATGTAGGACACTGCCATGTTGACGCGGCAAAGGGTTTCTAATTTCTAGATACCTCAGGAGTATATATTCAACTTTGAATATAACCAAACCTTGTCCAAGACTTTGATTTGACGACGAATACGCAGCAAAGGACACTACGAACCATGAATGGACATGAACACTGCTATCAATTTTTTACATAATTTGCATGTAGTTTATACATATATTTGGTGCTCTGTAGAACCTACGGTACCTATTAGTTCGAGGTAACGTAAAGCCAGGAATGGATGAGGTCCGCTCATCAAAATTATTGCACTTAAGGGAACATACGTGAACGTAAATGCATATATAAAGAAATAATGAATGAACATAATGATAAAACATGCAATATTGATTAGACAATTATCGTAACCAATGGGCGTATAGAAATACATGTATATAAATAAGGACAATCGAATCAGTGTTTTCCCCGCCCTATTCAATTTTGTTAGTCCATATACGAACCGCGTATCTCCGACTGTGCTGTTCAAGTTCACCTTGTCCTATTTCTAGCTCTTTTACTTTTGTTTCCATCAGTGGCAGTGGATTGTAATTTGATTAAAACATGTACTTCTCAGCAAGCTGAGTTTCCGTTTGCTTTTCTTTGGCCTCTATAGCATCAACACTCCTTGCATCGCAAGATCACATCAGTTTTTACTTCTTGGTATATGATTTCCCTGAAGAACTGTTCCATGTGCATCTCTGATCACCTTTTTCGAAACTTATCATGATATTTTGGAAAATGACTTTTTGGCAGAACTTATGATAATGGCTTAACTTTCATTTATATAGCTACATTTTTTCAGATATATCCAGAGATTCCGAGCTTATTAATTAATGTCATCATTTTAACAGTAGATGTACAGATATGGGAGTAAATCTGGCCAGATATAAGAATATAGATACATTTCATACTTCCAGACATTTCAATGTCAAATGAAAGTCAAATTTTAATTCTCTTACCCTACCGACATGACTACTTTTATGCAGATATTTCATCTGGCCAAAAAGCTATCTCCAAAAGAGTTTCGAGGGGCCAGGTCGTCCCACTTTTGGCCATTTGGCCAAAGTGTGAATATTTTTATTTGGCAAAATTTCATTTCGAAAATATTATTTTTTCAGTTAAGTTATCAACAATAATAGCATTCCCCAAAGTCAACCCCAATCTGTCACAATGATTCAGAAACATCAGGTAAAGACCTTTTAGAAAAAGATTATCACATAGAGGTGGACTTTACGGAATGCATTGTCAACATCGATCATTCGCACTTTTGCTCTACTTTCACAGCAACTCTCCCTAGCCTCAATAAATGTGAGAAATCTGTTTGCTTAGGAGGGTGATAACAAGTACCTATGACAAAAGGTTTAATTTTTGGCATCAATAGTTTAATTCACGTTGCTTCAAGATTTTTAATATCCAGAATTATAGGATTGAACACAAAGTTGTCTGATAAAATTATCTATTATCTTTCACTTTGTTATGACTGACCCCATTGGAAATAAGTCCTTGTGACTTTTGTGGGCAATCTAAGCACCTTATACTGCTTTTATATTGTATTTCACCTTTTGTATTTACTTGTGATGGGTGCTAAGTACAGCTATCTATCTCTTACTTGTCCGTTGACCTTAAACTCTTTCAGTGCCAATTGCGACTTAAGTGTAATTACTTAAGACGAACTGCGCTCAATTATAATAAGGATGCTAGTTTTATTTTCTTTTTGAAAAGACCTTTCATATAAGTACCAGAATGCGTACAGTTCTCGAGAATATAATTGTCTGGCTCAACAACTTTCTTCATTCAAGTACCACCATGTCTTTCGTTCCCGAGAGTATAATAGTCTGGGTCAACAGCTTTTCTCAGTGCCTTTCGGCGCATTGCGCTGAGGAAATCTGTTGACTCAGTCCAAAACCTGGCACTAAAAAAGTAAATCTGATTGCCAGGATCCTCTCCAATTGCAAGGTATCAAATTCAAGATTCAAACACAAAGTCTCGAAACTATCAGATTAAGTAAAAAATGGAAAGGAGAGACGAAAGTATGGGAAGGTATAGTTGTAAAATAATGTACCGGGTGGATCGGAGGGAGGTGATGTCCAAAGTTCCATTCCCTATGGGAAATGACATTTATTAGGCTATATATCAGCGTGGTTGAAAATACCTGTTTCTAATCAGCTCAAAGTGAGTTTTTTAACATGATATTTTAAGATAAATTTGACCCTGAGAATGCACCAGAGAGCGTCATATCCACATTAATATTATTAAAAGGTCATACCGTTGGGGGGGGGGGGGGGGGGGGGGAGGGGGTCACTCACCGCCACTTGACCCTACAACTCCAATCAATACACATTCGAGCTTCCTGCTAAAAGAAATCTTGGATCCGCCTCGGATCACCGGATTCATGGCATAAATCTGACACGGTGTATGAATACCAGTTTTTCAACTAAAATTTTAGGAAAGTAAACTGTGATTAACAACTTTTGTCCCTTTTCGGAGTGATGCATCTTGTACCACCCGTTAATATTTGTCATGTTCCTGTGGCCTTGACATAGCCCATATTGTTGAGCCCAACAGTGCATTTGACAGTGAGGGTTACATGCGTTGAAGCTTTGAAGTCAAGGTGGGCCTAGCATTGAAGCATTACTACGCGAAGTCCAGTAAATGTCATGAAAGTCTGCCATCGGATGTAAACTTGACAGGGCTATAGAATAAACTCTGCCGAAAAAATTAATTGCATTTGAATTTTAGAAGGTATTCTTCAATTCTGTATGTTGTAAGACTGTGCACGTATTCAACACACATGTGCCAGAACATTTAAAATTACACCCCATTAAAATAGGAGTAGATTGACACAGAAACGTCCACTTAGTTTTCAATAGTCATCAAAACTTGGCTAAGCCAATTTAATGACGTTACATACGATCTGTCACAATGAACCAAAACGTGCCCGTGCGGATCTCCTGGACAATGGATTGTCTTGTATGTTTAAGTGCTCCGGTGAATTTTTTATCGGGGGGAGAAATATAGAATCTGTCTTTGTTAGTTTTTCCACGGTTTATCACAATCAAAACAAATAAAAATAGAATGACTGCTAACACTGACCACTTAATTCACCTCAGTCTCAGTCTAACTCATTGTATACTTGGCAAGGCAAATGTCTCAAGATATTATCTATGATAGCAGTATGGATCTGGTTGCTTTTAAGGTAAAATTGAGGCATAAGCCCCCCCCCCCCCTTAAAATTGACAAAGCCATAAATATGCTTGAACGAGAGTACATAACAGATCACACTATTTCATGGTCATTGTATACAATATTGAATGAGCTGTCATAGTATATTTTGCAAGCCAAATGTCTCCAGATATTGATTATCTACGATAGTAGTCTGGATCTGGTAGCTTTTTAGGTAAAATTGATGCATACCCCTCCCCCCCCCCCCATGACAAAGCCATAAATTCCGCTTGAACGAGAGTGTATTATAACATAACACAGCTTTGTATGGTCATTGTATATTATTTATAAATTTTAAGAAGATTAATTTTACACAAATGAGGTTAACAGACTGTCATTTACAGATCTTCTATTGCATATAATATTATTTAAACACAGAATCTTTGTGTACTTGTTCTAAGTACCATACCGCGCCCCGAAAATCAAGCATACCACAGGCATACAGCCAAGTACTTTCAATCATTGTACTAATGGTAAAAGTAGTACTAATACAGCATCAGAAAGTTTGCATTTCAGTATAAAGCTGAAGCAAATCGTGATCATGTAACAATGTAGTTTACGTAATATTACAGCATGGAAACGCCACTGACTGTTTAGACGCTTGCACACAGATATGGAAAGAACATGGAAGGCAAAAAACATGTACACTTATATAGACGGAATATGCATGGTTGACCAATTATTCAAATTTCTTTCAGAATGCTGAGATAAAAACGTGCATGGCAACCAAAGTCTTACGTAGCTGAAATGCATGACCACAAAAGCCATACCATAGTGGGTATTTCAAGTCTTCTATATAGATTAAACATTGTTTGGTCAGTGTCCATTTTAGCACCAATAGTTTGTGTATTCAACTTTTTAGTGCATATAATAACAAATATATTTGTAGTTCTGATTAATTAGTCGCTAGTACATGAAGTTCATGATCGTATATTAAGTCAACACTACAGTGCACCAGATATGTCTCATGCAAGACTAGTTAGTGAAGTGCCTGTTATCTAATAGTCATTATCATCATCTGATAAGTCACCTGTGACAGCCTGATCTTCCTCAACATTATCATCATCATCGTCGTAGCCTGAACCAATTCATGCATTTCAGTGACACAAAAGATTTACTAGAAGTTTCTACTTTTTAATTTTTCTAATATCCCTAGCTGGATTCTCTTCGAATTTTACAGAAACATCAATTGACTTTGTCTGTAGAAACTTTGTTCATGGACTAGCACTGTTGTGAATCTGGCACCGGTACATTAACAGTTAGTGAATTCAAATATGTTTTGTGGACACAAAATGCCCTATAGATCTGCTCTAAGGGTGTATATTATTCAAGTCAATTCCTGTGATATTCAACAAGTTAGGGCTGGAAGATTTGGAGTGAACATTTTGGATGGACACGGACATGAATGCATTTTGTTGCGAAGCGCGTTTATGACAAGTTGTATGATTGTGAAATGCATACCCGGTATACAATAAAAATGTAAGTATACAGCGTTGTAGGTGTACAGACAAATATTGGCACAAACTGAATTTTATACGTTGAAATGAAAGAAATATGCATACATTTTCAGTGGGACAGTCTTTTTTTTTCCAAAATTGGACATTAATCCACTGTGCACAGATTATAGATATGGATATAATTTTTTTGCACTTCCTGTGTGCCCCCAGACAATTTTAATAAGAACACAAAATCTGTCCTTGTGCCCTCTTTCATTATCTACTGATTGCTGTTTTGTGATGGAACTCCTGCAGTCTACATTATTGTGAAAATAAATACAGTAAAACCTGCCTATACCGAACACCCTTGGGACCAGAAAAAGGGTTCGGTATAGTGAGGTGTTCAGTTTAGGGAGTTTTACTTACATTGGAAGTATATATTTGGGACCGAGAAATGGTGCTCAGTATAGAGAGGTGTTCTGTAAACAGAGATGTTTGGTTAGAGAGGTTTTACTGCAGTGTAAATGCATTTACATGTGGATTTTTTTGTTTTTTCATTCGTCAATGCCATTAACTAGATATAAGAATGTACCTTGGGCCGTTCATTGTCAAAGTTGTGCAAAATGCCGTGCTTCATTGATTTGGGGGGGGGGGGGCAATGCTTTGACTTTTTTGTGGGGACCTTTATAAAATCTCTGAAACCGCAAAATTACACAGGAACAGTTTTGGGCAACTCTACACGTAGATCTTACTAAGTTCAACACAAGGCCCTGGACTTTTTATTCTATTTTGCTTTGCTTTGCTTTTCATCAAACGTCATGAAAGTGAGACACTCGGGACAAAAATCAGAAAAAAGGTTTGCAGTAAGTTCTTGTGTATTTTAAGCTGCAGACAATACTTTTAAGGTATGTTATTACATTTTTCTTTCACAGGAATTGTCGTGCTTTCAATTCTTGCATGATCTGGCCAGCTTTTTTCCATTGTATATCTAAAAACTGATTACCAGGGCTGAAAATTGGTTCAACAACGTACCATTTAGGTGTGATAACCAAATTTAATGAACATTTTGGAGTTCAAAATTATTATCTGAGTTTTGCTAGGCTGCTGATGAGAGTTTAAAATTAACATTCATAGCTGTTCTTGAGTAAATAGTTCTTCGAACTCAAAATTAATATAAAAAAAAACAAAACAAAACAAAAAAAATAAAAAACAAATGTACTGAACTGTATTCAATATATTTCTGCATCAGATTCTTTTTTATCATGTAAGCAAACTTTCACTTTTATATTTCTGTATCACAGCACCAGGTGTCTCTCATGGGCACAACATCATAAATCTTTGCACCGATTCCCTAATCCATTAAATCTATTTTCTGTGTGAAACCTGCATATTGGAGAGTCAAAATCAAGTTGATTCCGGTTCGGGTTCATTACACTTTACACACTAAACTATTGAATTTGTTTTACAGTTTACTTGTTAAATTGTTTTTGTTGTCGAACAAAATAATAAAAGGGAAGTTTATCGAGCTAAGTTTTCTTTTTTACTGTCTCTAATATATGCAGTTTACATGTATTCATCAGTCAGTTTAGCATGCAACTCGCAGAATGATAAGTATTGCAGGCAAAGTTGGTTTCCTCCTGCACACCTACATAATAATTATTTAAATGGCCTTGCCTGACAATCTTGGTTGTCTCAGGCAATGGTGCAACTGTTAATATTGAACCTGCCACATCATCCAACAAAAGATAGTCTTGGTGGTCTCTTGAACAATGCAGACTGCTTGTTTTTTTTTCTCTGGCTGCCTAGGTTGCATCAAGCCATAAAATTAAGTACAGTAAAACCTCCACTACCGAACACCTCTGACTAGTGAATACCTCTCACATCTGAACACTTTTTTTCAGTCCCAAATGTTTACATGTTATTTAGCAGGCACCTGGGTGTTCTTGGATGTTCACAACCTCTCACTACCAAACACCTCTCACTTCCGAACACCGAACACTTTATTTCAGTCCCAAAGCCACAAATGAACCTCCCACTACCAAACATGTGCTTTCTCTGTGAGCCCTAACCAGGCCCATGGTCAGTTGCTGGTTGTATGTCACTACAGGTAAAAGCTGGCACATTGCATGCATGTAAGTCCCCCTGCTGGGCCAACACAGGACAGCTGATAAGACATGCCTTTGTTAAATGCTCTGCTTGGCACCCTGTTTCTGTGGTAAACAGATCACACCTTGGTTGGTGTAATAATCAAGATTGTTGTCTAATCTGTGACAGAATGCCTTAGATCAGAACTGACTTTGGTTGGTATCTCTGCTGCATATCCTCTGCTGACCAATCAGCCATAAAAACCGACAGGCCCATTGAGTAAGCTAAGCAGGCAATTGAGAATCCTGGATGTTGGAATTGTCTACAAATAAAGTGGAAACTGTATTGTTTTCATAGCATTTTGGTGTGATATTCTACCTTGCTCTTGAGTGTATGTGATCTTACCTACAGTTAAGCATAGTCTTAATAAGTTAATTGCCATGTTTGAGTGAAACTGGTTGTGACTGAAATATTTTGGTGTTTTGATAGCAAGAAGTGGCCTCAGTGACTGAGGTAGAGACCCACACACAAAGTTAATCAACACATTAAAGTTTGCAGTGGATATTGTTTGGTGGTATCACTTTATTTTCCCCTTTAATTTTTGACACATTCCTTGAGAAGTTGTGTATGGAGGAATAAACTCAATTATTCATCCATGGTATGACTGAATTTGTGTTATAAGCATACATCATGTGCATGTAATGTCATGTGTGTGAAGAGTGAATAGTTTTGCTGACATAGCTATACACTTGTATAATATGTCAGGTTTATAACCCAGCAGCCGAACACCCCAACCTCCGACTACTGAACACCTTTCACTACCAAACACTTTCACTCAGTCCCCAGGGTGTTCGGTAGTGAGAGGTTTTACTATGCAGTGAAACCATGATATTATGACATCTGTTCCTTGCAAAATGTGTCAGAATCTGAATATGTCAGATAAATGAGACAAACAGCAAAGGAGTTTGACTGTAGTCCCGCACAATTTGTGTTGTCAAGTGCCTATGTCAGCTATCTGGGTGTCATTATAATGAGGTTTTACTGTAGGCCTACATGGTGGTCCCAGCCTCTGTGGCCTTATGATAGACCAAAAGCCCAGTGGTGGCTGCTACTGCATCACGGCAAGGAAGAAAATACATGTACAGTGAAACCTGTCTTGAAGACCACCCTTATGGGTGACCAAACTGTGGTCTCTCAAGACAGGTGGTCTTGCATAAAAGGTGTACATGAGAAAAGTACTTCACAAAGTATCCTGAATAGTTGGTCTTTCAAGACAGGTGGTCTGTCAAGACAGGTTTCAATGCACTCTATCCAAAATCACAAAGTTTGGTGGAAATCATGGACCTTTGGTCAACTGTTTGGCCATTCACGCCCCCTCCCCCACCACCTCCCCAATATCCTTGCCCCTAAACCCCGACTTTGAAAAAAGAAACTGACAAAATTTCATTGAAATGCAGCATATTTCATAGCTGGTATATTCAATTTTCTACATGCAGTAGTGATGTATGTACATGTCAGAAACTCTGGAGACATACAGGAATATGTATCGGATAAGGCTATGACACTTTGTAACACCACAGGGCGCCACTTGTCCACAGAGATTCCCTAACATCTCCTGACCAAGGGGCACTGGATCTTGACAAGTGGTGTCCTCTAGTGATTCAAATATCGCAGACTTCCCTTGATCTGATCAAAGTGTAACATGGCAGTCTGAAGTACATCAGCTGAATAGACCTCACCCTTGTTAACTGTGCTCATTGCATCTGTGACTCATTTTTACATGTACAGTAAAACCTGTTTTGAGAGACCGCCCTTACAACAGGCCAAAAAGTGGTCACAAAAGGCAGGTGGTCTCTCAATGGAGGCACAATAACATGGGAAATATAGCAAAAGGGACTTGGAAAATATGGTCTTAAAAGGCAAATGGTCTTTTATTACAGTGGTCTCTCAAAACAGGTTACACTGTATAAGTTGGTATTCTCTTCTGTTTATTTGGTTACAAGGGTCTTCAGCCAATCAGAAAAAAGGATTGTGGGTCATTGGCAGAGATACTTATGACCTGGAGTTTCATTGATGATCCAGTTGATGTGAATACAACGTGGCCAGCCACCAGGTCAAACATTCAGCCATGTACACCTGCCTGGCTTTTATAGGTGAGAAAAGACTGACTAAATAAGAAAAATCAAACTCAAATCACCACAGAGCATAACAGAATAGACTTTGTTTTTCATTCAGGAGACATGGCAGGCACACCCATGGACCTCAGATTGCCAATGACAAAAGCTTAATAGCTTCAGTCACATGTGATCCTCACCTCATGGAGGCACCTGTCATGACTTCAATGTCTATATTAAGTGAAAATTGCACATTCAACTTCCTCTGTATAAAAACTTGGATTCAAATACCAGCATGTGTGGCCTCTATTAAGTAATTTTTGTGTTGCATAGCAACTAATGCTGCAGCTACTGTCCAGGTAACCATGGTAACAGAAGTAGAGCCTCGGCAAGGCACAAACCACACATCCAGGCCATGGTGGATACTTATAATTAGTACCAGATGAGTTCATGAGCAGACCCTATTTCACCTTGACAGACCTAACACTGCTGTGTTGCAATGAAACCCTTTCCCAGTAAAACTAATCAAAAATGGTCCTGCTTCATAAATATCATCTGTTTCACTTTTTCATTTTCCTTGAGAATGCTACAGGAGACCATTGCCAGCTTTCCTTGCTGCACCAAAGAAAGGGCAATAGTTCACTACACGACCACTAGGTGGTGTTAGCAGTGGCACTGATGGAATCAAACCAATGCTGGCCAATACTTATTCCATCATGAATACACAGATGTGCAGATTGCCGGTGGCTGTATTATGGACTCTTGCCCAAGGATAGCTGTGGAGAGGCCTCAGGCAGTAGACTTTTGGCAGTGAGACAGGATTGATGACTGATCCTTGCAATTTCAACAGTAGCAGCAAGTTTCTATATCGTCTGTATGTTCTACATCCACATGGTTGAGGCTCATGTATGTTTTTCACTGTACTCCTGATGTCGTAACACAGTTCATTGACAATGGATGCAAGTGTCACTGGACGCAATCCATCCTGACTTGGTTTATCCTGTACTTTTGTAAATATCATCCTCAAACTTTTACAGTTCAAGCAGACAGACACATTCACTGTTGGTCCATTTCACATAAAAATACCTCCTTGTCATGTCCTAATTCTGTTGACCAGTACACCTGTTATCAGTCCGTCAAACAGAGTCAAGTCCACTTTTATCAGTTTGTGAAAAGTACTATGTCTAGTTTGTGTTAATTCCACACATCAATGTGCCCTCCTCACTCAATCTCTCCGAGATATATCTTTTTGTCGCTGGAACAGGACAGAACTGAAATGCAACAAAACGTCTTGTTATACCTCTCACACGTATAGAACAATTTGAAATTATTGACTTGAATTAAGTTAATTTCATTTCACTGTTTCTCTGTGTATAGGTATGTACACAAAAACAGAAAAGCTTTCACATTATAAATAACACATCCAATACTTTTCATTGCAACATTCCTCATATGCATCAGATGTGATTAAAAAACCACAACACACACAAAATTTTTTGGCTAGGTTCATGTATTACCCATTTTCAATCAGCAACAAGATTGTTCATATAACAGTTCAATGCTTATATGTACAACATATGTTTGCACAAGAAATTCAACTCTGTTAAATTCAATCTTTTGCCTATGGGCTCTAGCGGGTGAAAAGCAGTCTCTTTAAAAACTTCTTGGCCAGATTATATGTAATGACTGTTTTCAATTATCAAAATGGTTGCCAATATATGAGTTAAATACTAACACGTACAGTGCATGTTTATACAAAAATGAAACTCTGTAAAATCATTCTTTTACCTATGGGTTCCAGAGGGTGGAAATCTGTTTCATTGACGGAGCCTGCATGACCTGGTAATTTGTACAGAATACGTCTGCTGGTTGTGTCCCATATATAAACAAACCGGTCCCCAGACCCAGCAGAGACTTTGCTGCCATCTGGTGACCAGGCACACTTCAACAAATTCTGAAAAAAAAGCACATCTATAAGTTGAGGGGTGGATGTTTTTCATTACTATGATTAAGAATCTTCTCCGTTCAGTGGGAAGAAGCACCCATGAAACACTAGTTTCTGATCAATTATATCAACAATGACAAAACTAACAGCTAAATTTGTTCTGTGTGCAGGACTACCGTTTATCCACCCCACCCTCCCATCAATAGTGACATGTAACTGTCATTCTGTCTCTTCTTCATTAAGGATGATGAAAAAATCCATGTTGTCAAATGAAGTTTTTTTTCACGTCTTCCGCAACTGAATATACATGTATATGAAGCCAACTTGCTTTTCACTCTATACTTGTTCAAGGTTAACCCATGTAGCCCACCAATTTGTTAATTAATGCTATTTGTCCTCTTCCTCCTTGCAGACACATGTGTATGTATAAATCTCCCATGCAAAAAAACAGGGTTCCAAAATAAATCCAAAGGCACTTCAATCATTTCTTATGTGCCAACAGATGCAAATAAATTTATTTGTACAGTATCAGTGCATAACCACTGTGGTTCCTACACTTGTCACTGAAATTTTCTGTTTATTTTTTTTTGTACACACTGCATGTAGGTAAAGACCAATAAGAATTTCTCAATATACATGCATTTCAAACTGTACCTAATGGTGCTTATTCAAATTTTTTTAACCTTCATAACATTGCCACACTCTCTACATCACAGATCAGATAATGTGCCACAAGCAAGCTGAAGAGGAATAAAAACGCAATCAGAGATTGCTGGATCCATGCCCGCCTCGCCTCATTTATAACCTTGCAATTGGCAATCATCCAGCATCAGAAACCAAGTACACTGATGCATAATGGTGGGTGCTATTTGGGAGTCGGGAGTCGTAACTCAAAAAGTTTTCTAGTTATCACCCAGAAACCAAATTAAACAGCAAAGGAATTATAGCCCGGACACAAGTTTACAAGGATATGTCACTGTGACCCAGATACTTGACCCAGTGATGTACTTTTGTTACATGACACACCCTTATGCCAAGATGCACCTGTGTGTAGTTTCGTTAATCTTAGTTGAAGGAGAAGCGAGTTACAGCCCAAACACGAATAGTGGAAGGACAGACTTTAGGCCACGTAGTACTTTACCTAGTGACCCACTTTTGTTACCAGACAAACCTTTGGGTCAAAATATGTGTGTGTTTATATGAATTTTCATGAAACTAAAAGAGTAAATGACTAACAGTCTGGATATGATTTTATCAGCATAAACCACTGTGACCTAGATAGTTGACCCAGTGACTTACTTTTGTTGCATGACACACTCTTATGTCCAGATTTACCTGTGTGTAATGTTTCATTAATCTGAATTGAAGCAAAAGTGAATTAAGTGAAGAGACTAACGACAGTATTGCAGTTTTATATAAAAGCCTCACCATGACCCAGATACTTGACCTTGTGACCTACTTTTGTTCCACTGCACACCTTTGGGTCAAGGTATGTGTGTATGAGGCTTCATGAAACTAACCTTATGAGTTACGGAACTACAGTCTGGACATGATTTTACCAGGATACACCAGTTACCCAGATATTTGACCTATTGACCTAGTTTTACTTCATGACACACCTTTGGGTCAAGATATATGTATGCGTGATGTTCAGACTTCATTTCATGTTTCATGTAACTAAATTAAAGATTAAGGAATATCAGCCTGGACATGACTTTACAAGGATATATAGCTGTGATCCAGACACTTGACCTAGTGACCTACTTTTATGCATGACACGCTACTGTGTCCACATACACAGGTGTGTAAAGTTTCGTGATTTTATATTGACGGATACATGGAAAATATGTGCCCGTCCTGGAAGGTGGAGCATAATATGATTTGCTGTGTCAAAAGAAAGTTAAAAAATAGGGGTCATTCACTTTCAACACACATTACACAGAATCTAATGTCAGTTCAGACTTCATTCAAGTAACCACAGCAAAAATTAGTGATTCCATGTAGCCTCTATTTTGCTTTGGTGCCATACTTAGGTACAAGCAGGTGTTATGTAGCACATAATAAGATTTGCTGTGTCAAGTAAGTTAAAAAATAGGGGTTATCCACTATCAATACACATTACACAGAATCTAATGTCGGTTGAGGCTTCACTCAAGTAACCACAGCAAAAATCATACAGTGATTATATGTAGCCTCTATTTTACTTTGGTGCCATACTTAGGTACAAGCAGGTGTTATGTAACAAACACTGTGTGACCTTCAAAACAGTGCTTTAAGTGCTGTACAAGCATGTGGTGGTTGGGAGATGCCCTTTCTTGAATGTTTTTATTATCACCAAATATAATCAAATTCTGCAAGTCCTGTGACCTTAAACAAGAGGACTGTGTGAACAGCCCGTGCCTCAGCTGATCTTTACATTCATCACACTTGCAGCTCTATGAACTTGGGAAAGGATCAAGGACACCATGTTCTGAGTAAGTCTGAACTTTATAGAAGAACACTTACATGTAGAACATCAAAGTTCAAGTAGTTCTCAAGTTATAATGAAGAGTAAAATTCATGTATGTTGCACTGTGACCCCACAAACGAGGTCAAGGTCATTCATGTACTGTCTCAGCATGACCTTCATACACAATAATTAACATGTGTAGCTAACTCAAAACAGATCTCAAGTTATCAAGTAAACAGTAAATTTCGTGTCAGTTGTCCTGTGAATTAGCATTAGAATGCCCATTGATTTACATGGTATTCAATAGTAAAGGTGCATTTACCCCAAAGGAGCGGAATTGAAAAAACCATTAAAAATCAGGAATGCCCAGCATTCCCACATAATGAACAACTTTGTTTGGCCCTTCCATAAGGAACATATCCACCACATGTAAGCTTAATTTGAGTGACGGTTCTGGAGAAGAAGTCGAAAATAGCTATAGCACACAAAAATTCATAAAAAATTAGAAAAAAACTGCAGCCCCACCTGGTGACCAAATTAACAACAAGGAGTCCCTAGATGTCTTCCTGTGTGATATCAAAGCAATTGGGTAAGCAGTTTCGGAGAAGAAGATTTTTTAATATTTGTCCCAAAAAAAGAACAAAAAAATTCATTAAAAATCCAAAAATCACTGGAGCATGAACATTTGCACAAACTTGGTAGAAACCCACCCAAGGTACATTGTCACCAAGTTTGAAGTTAATCTGGATGACGGTTTTGGAGAAAAAGTCGAAAATGTGAATTAGCATTAGAATGCCCATTGACTTCCATAGTAATCAATAGGAAAGCTGCATTGACGGTTAAGTACCAGAATTGAAAAAATCGTTAAAAATCAGGAATCTGCAGCATTCCCACATAGTGAACAACTTTGTTTGACCCTTCTACAAGGAACATATCCACCATGTTTCAGCTTAATCTGAGTGACGGTTCTGGAGAAGAAGTCGAAAATAGCTATACCACACAAAAATTCATAAAAAATTAGGAAAAAATTGCAGCGCCCCCTGGTGAACAAATTAAGAACTAGGAGTCCCAGGGAGTGTTCCTGTGTGATATCAAAGCAATTGGGTAAGCGGTTTCGGAGAAGAAGATTTTTTAAGATTTACCCAAAAAAGAACAAAAAAATTCATTAAAAATCCAAAAATCACTGGACCCTGACCAATTGAACAAACTTGGTAGAGACCCACCCAAGGCACATCTCCATCAAGTTTACAGTGAATCTGGCTGACGGTTTTGGAGAAGAAGTCGAAAATGTGAATTGCGGACGACGGACGACAGACCCTCAAAAAACCTCAGATGACTGACAAGTCAGCTGAGGTAAAAATAGGTCATGGTCAAACATGTCTTAAAGTTAGGTTTGACGATGGTGCTACTCATGCACAATTTGAAAATCAGATCTCAAAAACATTCTCAGTTACAGCCGTACTACCACTGTGCATTCTCAACTTATATTTGACCTACTTAAAAAGTAGGTCAAATATAAAGGTATAACCTTGACTTTAAATCTATAGGCCTTTGAATCACAACATGATGCTTCTTTCAGGTATGGAGATCCAATGATGAGTATACTTGGAACATCACTGCATTTCCAGAGTTATCATTATCATTACTACAGCTACTCTTGTTCAAATGTATCCTCAGGACAAATATACATAACTTTCCAGTATTTCTCTCATGGTACATTCAATATTGTATCATCCTAGTATTATCTGTATAGATATAGAATAATCAATGCTTTGGGGACAGCAACAAACAAAATTTACAAATTAAAGCTTATTATTAAGTGTGAGAAAAATAAGGGGAGGGGGAAGTGTGCATTGATTAGGACAGGTGTACCACTTGGATCAATTATGCTACTTTTAAATCAATTGATGAATTCACACATCTGTTTTATTATCAGTTTGCGTTTGAACAGATTATTTGACATGTTAATACCCCAAAGTATGCACAACACCATGGAATTCTTAATGACAAGCTGGATAGACACCAATGACTTACTTACCTTTTCAAAAGTATGCTGATTTCCTTGGAATATTTTTACACATCTTTCCTGTGGTGCAAATGGCCGTACATCCCAAATGCGTACTGTGAACACAAGAATTTACATAAAGGGCTGCTGTACATCAAGAAATATTCCTCTGTGTTCACTTTTTCCTCCAAGTGATTTTTCATACATTTCATGGTTGTGTGAAATAGAATGCAATATACCTTTTCACAAGAACTTTAATATTACACTAGTGTGCCACGCCTGGTAGCAATTAGTATTCCACAAAATGCATTTAATTTATGATAATTACATAGGTATGCACACAAAACACCTTTTATGAAAAATGATAACAGTCCTTCAGCGTCCCATACATAAATCATACATTGTAATTTTCTTTGTGCTTGTGAACACATCAATTCTCATTTGGCAATTTTTTTATCAACAAATGTTCCCTCTTTTCAGTTTTGTACACCAAGCTAGTGCACAAATTAAATAAATGAAATCAAGCACAAACTTCCAGTTTTGCACTAATGTATGTGCCTATCTGTATTATCATCCTCATTTGGTCGGAGTCTTCCACACTTTTTACGTGCCTTTGGGGACATTCTGATAACTGATTTAAACCATTTTGTACAATTTTCCCCAAGAATATCCATTTATTTTGATGATGATGTTGCAATAAATGAAGATATCAATTACAATTCTCATCTAAAAATGCCTCTCTCTTGCAGGAAAGTTTTTTTTTTAATTAACCCATGAAAGGGACCTTTTTGCCAGCAAAGCAGACCACGCTCTGTATTGTCTGCACTACACAAGTTGGGTAGAGAAAACATGGGGATAGGTCTACTAAGCAGGCAGAGGACCTTTGACATCTGTCCACACTTGTTTCACTGATGATCAAAAAAGTTTTTAGGGTAGTTGGCATTCATCGTGGATGACAGTGACCAGATCTAGCATTCCTTCTTCCAAGCTCCATTAACTTCCTATATTTATTTTAAATGCCACCATGGGTGATCAAAAAGATCATCACATGTGACATAATCACTTCATAGTTTGTCATCTTTTTCTGGAGAATTGAAGTCAACTGTGAAATATCTATTGTGCCACAAATCAACACTAAATTGTCAGTTTCTGGAATAAACTTTTGACGATCTAAAATTTTAACTGGGGTCTTACCTGTGTTATCCATGGCAGTGGTAAGGAGATAGGAGCCATCTGGACTCAGTTCCATCCCTGTGGCTGTGTCTGTGTGTCCCCTCATTCTATATAATACGTCATTCTTCCGTAAATCCCACACCTGAAACATCCACATGTAACTAACCAGAGCTGGGCAAACTGTCACCAGAAATAAAATGCTAGGTAACTTTTGAAAAATTGGCATAGGGTATTTGTGAGTTATATGTATATAAACTGGGTGCTATAAGTTTTGTCTCTCATGGAAGTCCAACATCGCTGAGGAATTGCCCCATACATTTGTTCGAGATTTAGCATATTGTGACAGGAACATGTGAACAGTTTGCCACAATGAAGGCTACTTTGCCAACAAAAGTTTTGATATGGCCCTCCCTAATGAGGACACTGTCAGCATAATTAGGTACTTTACACTGTCTGCTCACTCTCATCCTAAATGCACAGCTTAACTCTTTCAGTGCCAATCACCTCTAAAGTTGATGTACTTTAGTCAGACTAGTCTGAATCATCATTAAGATCCCAGATTGGTATTTCTTGCAAAGAGACCTTTCATTCAAGTACCAGTATGCCTATAGTTCTGGAGCGAATGCCCCAGGTCAATAGCTTTTGTCGGCCCACATTTGGCACATTGTGCCCAGTGCATGCCGAGAAAAGCTGTTGACTCGGTCCAAAATTTGGCACTGAAAGAGTTAAGAGTACAACATTCTGCTGTTCTGGGACTAATTTAATAAGCTTGGTTGCTGGTTTACAGAGTTTTGATTAAATAAAGCAAGCCAATCACCAAATATACCTCTGTCTGTCTCTGTCCCAATGCCCTTCGTGTTAAGGAGGAGAGGCTCACGTGAAAAATTGTACAAATTCAGGATTCATAATTTATATTATAAATGCAGTGGTTCCTTGTCTTAGAAGCCCTCTCTCTCCACCTGCCACCCTCTCACCAAAGGCTACCTTTACATAGAGAAAGTGTGGCATCCACATAATATTACCCCCTGTAGAGAAGCTACCCCTTTGTTGAGTGCATTCATGTTGACCTTATAGCTAGAGGACCATGCAGTAGCTTTGAAATTCAAGGAATTTCCTCCAAAAACTTTCAAGGGTAAATTTCCAAAATTAAAAGACATTTGGTGGCACTTTGGCACATGGCTATGACATCGTCCAAAGATTTGAAAAGGATAAATTTATGTATTTACACATAATATATTTTTCTGAAAACTTTTTTTTCATGGACTTTCAATGGTACATGTATAAACTCTGCACATATACACAGGGATGAGACTGTCTTTCTGCACAAAACTCTTAAATGGGTCTGGAAAACAATGAAATTAAAGTGTCTTACAAAGAAATGTACCGGTATATTTACACAAAGAAACTCTGAAAATCAGCCATTTAGCAGTCAATTCCCATCCTGCTGGGACAGATCTAGACTTCAAAATTCTGTTGTCAAAATTGGAAAAACATGCATAATGTTCAATGTACTTCACAGGCAAATTCAAGGAACATTAGCATTAGGCTAAATTGGCTAATGGTTAGAGCCATCCCTGGATCCTGTTTATAGTATATATCCCACCTCCTATCCCCAGCATTTAGAATTAAAATGATACTAAATCTGCTATATTGGCCGCATTGTGCTCTATCTACCCTCAGACTCCAAGTAGGTTAAGACAAGACTGGGGAGTAACTTGAACAAGACGTACCTTCAAGTCATTGTCAATGCCAGCTGAGAAGATCTGCTCAGCTGTGTCATTGAACGACACAGCTGTCACTTGGTACGTGTTCTGGAACGTTTGCAGTGCACCTTTCTTCCGTCTGTCCCACAGCTGAAATCATACACCGTTCAAATCATGACATAATAAAGTTTCATGACAAATTACTGCTTCCCTGCTCACACTGAGTCAGACGCTTTCCTTGGCGTGGACTGTGTGTAATGCTTCCAAGCCGCACCAAGCAAAGTCCTTGATCTTAGGTGTGTCATCACGATAGGTCCTATTGACAATTTTCAGCTAAAAAGTTTTCAATTAAAATAGAATTTAGGTGAAAATACCAAGCAAATGACAACACAGAGGAGCAAGAATGGAAGATTCTGGTATCCCTCTTGTACTGGAGACCCAGTTGTTATTGGTTACCCACTGGTTGACTGGGTAATACAACAAGCATCTCCTATGAACTGGTATTACTGGAGCAGTTAGACACCGAGGGTAATACTAGTTCCCTTCATGGCAGATGCGCTATATTACCCAGTCAACCAGTGGGTTATGCATTTATCCGTTTTTTTGTAAAATTTCACTACAAACAAAATCACAATGTTTTGCCTTTTTGCATTTGTCTCTTCTTCAGAAAGGTGACCAAAACGGCACTTCATTGCCAATTTTTACCCCTTTCACCTGTGTTTTCTTTTCCTTTCACCATTTTGCTGGCAGCTATCATTTACTTTATTCAGCCTTCTTTGTAATAGTATTTTCTGCCCCTAGATGCCGAGGTGCTGTATTTTCAAACTAATATGAAATCTACAAGGATGATATGAATTGTGTGCAGCTTGTAAGTGGATACAACCAGCATTTTATAGGTATGAGCCAATCAGATGACTTGAAATTTTACAAGAATGGGATAAGAGTCTATATTTGTACCATAGGGTGATCCAGTATAAATATGTTTATACATTTACTAACACGGGCAACCTCTGTCAGGAAGGGAAGAGTTGTTTATTACCAATATTCAAATTGTAATTTAAAACTTAAAAACTAAAAAAAAAAAAAAAACAGTCAGGGGTTGTTGGTGCTATTAGCCAGATGCTAAATTCATTTGGCTCAAGAAATTTGCAACTGGCTAATATGTTTTAACATGAATTATCCAACAGTTGGGATGACTTCTGCAGTCATTATTGTACAGTTTTATTTTCTGATCTGGCAATAAATTTTGAAGTCCTAGATCTGTCCCTGAACACTGTACACAGAAACACCAAATTTGTCATGGTTCTGTGAAACCTCATTATAATGAAACCATCTGTCCCTATAAAAATTGTTGGATAACTGTGTTTGTCAGATAAATAGGTCAAACAACGCAGAAATTTTGATTTTAAGTCTCAAAAGTTGTGTCCCTATATGTGAATATATCATACATCTGAGTATATCATTGCAATGAGGTTTTAAATACTGTAAACATGGATGCATAATCTATCATTAATTGATTCGGAAAATTTTATTGCATTAACAGCAAAGGTATACAGTTTATTCACAATTTTTCTAATGTACAATGCAATGGGAATACACAGCTCTGGTCTGCAACAATTTTGTGTATTGGGTTGTGTATTCAGCTGAATACACATAAATGTTTCAATTTGTGACCTCTCTATTAACATCTGGGTGCTTTTGCATGGTATGAGAAAGAAAGAGTTGAAAAACTCAGTCGACAACTGCCACGAAATCTGGACATGGAATGTGCAGGGCATTGTGGCTTGGACTATTGACCATAACCCTTATGCCACACTGTTTAACTCATTCCATACCAGTCCCTGATTTTTCCGTATACAGTGGTACCTGCCGTATGTGGCCACCCTTTCTGGCAAGAAAAAGTGGCCACATACAGCAGGTGACCTGTCACCACAGGTAATTTTTACAAAGAAATTGACTCCTATGTCTGAGCCTAGTGACCACAAAAAGCAACACGGCTGCTCACAGCAGTGGTTGCACACCGCAGGTACCACTGTATTTACCTACATTTAAGACCACAATTGCATATTTAAATTCTTCATGAAAAGAGCTTTTGTTCAAGTACCAACATGCCTATAGTCTTAAGTCAGAAGTTCTGGCACTGCCTGGCAAGTCATGATGCAGCTGCCGCAAGGACAGCTGCAGCATGACTTGCCAGGCAGTGCCAGAACCACTGACCAAGGCCTGTGACCATAGTATGAGTTACTGTAAAGTTATGACAAAGCACAAAATTAATACCCTCACCATCACTCTTTGAAGTTGACCCATATATGGATAGGGATTATAATTCTGTCCTGTGCAATATACAGGTCCTATTACAAAAACTATTCTAGTTATGGAGTGAAAAACCAAAACTTACTGCAGTACCTCCATGACCTTGGGAATAAGGTCAAGTCAACCACCTTCATACTTCATCTAGCACTTAAACTGGAGTATATACCTGGGCACTACCAAAGTCCTATCTCAAAAACTTATTGAGTTCTGGTATGGAAACCACAGTCTCTTTACTGCCATACTGACCAACATGAGTAAAGCTATATGCCCCACCTTCTTCAAAAGGGGGGCATGAATTAAGCATACGCAGTTACTACACTTTAAATGGCAGCCCATACTATACTGAAAGAGTTCTGATGAAAAATTTCTGTCCGGCTATATTGGCCATTTACTACAATATACTGTGCATGGCACTTCTGCCTAAGTGAACAAAAGCACTTTAAAAGTATGTTTAAAACGATTCCATTGACTGTAGGCATATCAGCTTGTCAGACCTTTTCGTTTTTTGGTGTTTTTTTTTAAAGAAAGCAAACAAAGGAGAAGGTTAGTGTTCAAGAGAGAACACACAGGATGAGCCGAATTCCCTGACTGGTTTCACACTTTCTTGGACTCATCAGAGGGTAGGCAGTTCTGTTCAAACAGGGAATAAACATAGATATTTATGGTTAGTATTGGCAGGAAGTAGATCTATTTTTCTGCTCCACAATTCAACAGAATACGAAAGGTGAGTTCAGACACTTTGGATTTTTAAAGGGGAGGATAAACATTGGTACGGGTACAGACAACTATAACAGTGCTATGACGTAGCCTGTGATGTCAATCTTTCATTATTATTTCCATGAAAGAACAACATATACCGTATTATTTCCAATAGTAGCACATGCCCCAATCAAAGCACACACCCAACTTTTGATCCAGGTAGTCTTTGTTAAAAATCCAAATTTTACATTAAATTTGCATAAACAATGAACAAAATGAAATGGTGAGGATCATTTATCACAAAGATTGTTGTTTTTTACATGAACACAAAAAATAGAACCTTAAATATTCTCAATTAATGAAGCTGTTATTTCTACAAAAAATGCACACAGATGGATGACTGGTTGTTGCTTACCAGTTTACATGGGAAGCAGAATCTGGTACATGACTCTCAACCAGTTGGGCTCTGAACCATGAACCTGCATACCTGTCAACTCTCATGATTGTGGCAAGAGTCTCCCAATTTGGAGACTCCAAAATTGTTAAAATGAGGCAATTTGGGAAAGGGGGGAATGGTCCATTTTCTTTGTTTTCATTCACTTTTTACCTAGATCTCCTGATTGAAAATATCTGCAAGTTGCAATCTGTGATCCTGTCTGTCTGCATGATATATGTTTAAGTCAGCAGGTATGTTTTCCACAAATGGCACTTTCATGAGTTTAAAGATAGTTGGGTAATACTTATGATTAAAGTCACTTAAGTTTTTAATCTTTCTTTTGCTTGGAATAAACTGTACCCATCGCATAAAATATTCCAGACATGCCAGAGAAACTAAATCGTAAATCTATGTGTCCTAATTGATGACGATATGGCAATGGAGAAAACTGTAACCATGGGAGAATCAAGAGAATGAGAAGACAATTGCAAATTGTACCTTTATTGTACCATCATCGCTACCACTACAAATTAGCTGAGGCCCCCGCCGTGCCACGCTGCAGGAATTTACAAAGGTTTGGTGTCCCTTCAGTCTCTTTGTTCTTTCACAGGTTTCTACATCCCAAATGGCGACTGTTTTATCTGTGGAGGCTGTAAAGAGAGTCCTGCAAAACACAATCAAATTATATGCATCAAAATGTATGCAGTTTCTTGGCATGCCATTACAGCATTTTTTAACTTCAATTATTTTCAAATTTCCTGGTTGGTATAAGCCTAGAATACAAAGAAATGTACCCAGTTTTCATTAAGGAAAGCTGTTCACCGAAGACACACAATATTGTTGTTTTTTTGTTTTTTTTTCTATTTTGTCTGTTCAAAATGTTTTCTACTGGAGAGAAATTTGAATAAAAAGACTGAAAAGGCAGACATTTTGAATGCCAGCATTCAAGGAGAGAATTAGTGACAGAATGATGGACAGTTACCTGTAAGATTGGGTACATGTTACCAATATTATATCATCATTATTAAGCATTATCACGGACCCTACATGAATTTTTTTAACATTCTAGCCTTTTTTAACATTCATCCTACCTCTAGTTTAGCACCATGACATCCCTATATCATAATATAGAGTACTCACGCCCCATCTGTTGACCAATGTAAGTCCATGACAGGCCCTGTGTGGCCCTTCATCACTGCTAGGTTTTCACATTCACCATACACTGACCAGAAAACTGAAAAAATCAACATACATGTACATGTACAGTGCACCAAGCTCTTCCCCTTACACTGAAAGGATACCATATTGTTTCTTGTAAGTGCCCCTGCCCCTGTAAGTATTTCAATGGCACAAAAGTTCTGAAATATTGGAAAATTATGTATATTTTATCATAATTCACCAGTAGATACAGTTAAAATGTTCCAAACTTAGGTCTAAAATTAGAGATTATTTCACTTAATTTTTCCTAAGTATCCCTGGCACTTAAAAGCTATAATACAGTATCAGAAGTTGCCTGCTACATTATTTCATCGAAATTTCTAACAAATATGACATTTTGACAGGGAATAATTACTTTATATCACACCTAATTCACAGTATTGTACATTCTTGGGTGATAACTTCAATCATTTCAACTCTCTACTATACTCACAGAAACAAACATTGCAGGAGATGTACAAAATTAATAAAAATCTGTCAGGAGACTTACTTGCCACAGTAAAGGGACCATATAAGTACTGTTGTCCTTCATTTGAGAGACCACCAGCACATGCCATTTAAGACCACATTCACTAGGTCCCTAGGTTTACCTTGTCCATGTTATTTTACCTCCAATGAGAGACCACCTGCTTTATGTGACCATTTTTCCCCAAGGGACAGTCTCTTGAAAAGAGGAACTACTGTATTAAACTGCCAGTTTGCCAGAAAGAAGTAACTTCTGACAAACAAGTACTTTTGTGTACTGATCACTTGTACCATATGATGGCACTTCTAGCTTTGATGACCTTTTTTAACAAATAAAAGTATTTGGTCATTCTATGCTGTCATTTTCTCCATTGCCTTTTCTTTTTTTCAGCAAAAACATTATGTCAATGCCCAAAACCCATAAAAAAAAGATGTTATGTCCATCAAACAAGGTCTACAAGCAATGAAGTGATGAGTCATGGATTTCACTTAGTCCTGGTTGACCAAGGTCAAGTTTACCCTTTCCCCCTTAAACCAGCCAAAACTGGTTGATGGTCATATGTCATCTGCTTTGAACAGCATTTTCAACTAATTTCAACAGTAATGAAAAACACTTTGACTAAGAATTCTTGATGAGACCTATCAAAACCATGTACCATCATCACTAAGAACAATGGACTCCCATCTACATTCTCTCTGCAACAAAAACCAAGACTGGGACCAAGTATCATAGAAGTCCATCCCTAGCAACAATGCAATGCCATGTGGTCTGTGTGAGCTAAGCTTCTTCGGAGAGCCATTTTGTTCTTCAGGGCCTCACAGATGGCACCATGGCTGAGGTCATACAGGACTGCCTGAGCCAATGACCAGGACACAACAGTCTCCAACCCCTGAACCTGCATTAGTGAAACTGTACCTCGGCCACTCCTCGGTGGCTTCAGAGCCTCAGCAATAGTACACCCTCTGTGGGGAACCACAGTATTGTGTTGATAGAAAAAGCTGGAAAGCAATGTGTGTGATGTCCCTGGCTCTTTAAAGGGTGGCCAAATTTTCCTGGACCACCCTTTAGTGAGAAGGGAATTTCAGAACTCAGTCAACCACAACACTGTGGTATCCAGAGTACTAACACGCTACACATATGACAAGGAGATTTTATCTTCACATTTATGTCACAAAACATTAAATTTGATTACATGTACATGTATGTATATAATATTTTAATGCAGTTACAACAGTGGGCCCCATATCTTCCATTACGGGTATTGTGTTATGGTTGATTAATGCATGATATGACTGAAGATTAACCTTTGATACTTGTTCTGGACAGTTTAGTAACTTCAGGCAAAGTTGTTATTTGATCTACATGGAATAATTAACCATTGCAGGTAAGTACCAGTGGCCAAGATAAACTTATCTTACCCTCTCAGCCTCACCTTTTGTAACACAATAGGGTTAAAACTGACACACTGGCACTTAGAGTCCAGACAATAAAAAACATGAAACAACTTCATAGTCACCAACCATTCTCCAAGTCTTGATTTGTTTTTAAAATCTTATTACAGGAAAAGTTTTTTCTAAAAAGTCTACCTGCATAGAGTAAGTAGCCTTATACAGCTCAAATCTCATTCAGTTTCATGTTCCCAAATTTGTTGGTATGAAGACCTATATGGCTTGATTTTGTTATGTTACCTATGTTAGGGTCAGTCATCTTTTGGAAACAGGTTAATCGGCGAAAACAGAATAAAGCAGTGGAAATCATACACAGAGGGAAAAGGACTGAAAACAAGGAAGAAATACAGGAAGCCTTAAGGGAGCATTGGGAAGAAGTCAATAACCCACAGTGGGGTCAGGGAACAGTACCAGGGTGTCAAGCAGAGTACACACAGGATCAATGGGATCCAGAGATGTGTTGTAGGATCAGAAGTATAGAAGTTAAAATAGCAGTTGAACAGATGCGGCTACGCAAAGCCCCAGGACCAGATGATATCTTGACAGAATTCATAAAGAGAGGGCCGGAAGAAATTGAAGATAGTTTACAGTTGCTTTTCAATAGGGTCATTGAGAAAAGACAAGTACCAAAGGAATGGAATAGACTAAGGATTTCATATATCCCAAAGAAGGGCCCAGGAGGTCAATTGGATCAGTGTAGGGGCATTGCGATTTCATCAAATGTGGGTAAAATTTTCAGTAGGATAATGTACCGGAGACTAAGTAGAATAGTTGAAAGGCTCGGACTTCTGGGTAAAATTCAGAATGGTTTCAGACCAGGTAGAAGGGTAGGTGACCACATCTTCACATTGACCCAGGTTTTAGAACTGGCAAGACAGAAGCGGAAGAAAGTCTTCATGGGATTCTTAGATGTGAGGAAAGCGTATGACAGGGTATGGAGAGATGCTCTATGGGGAAAACTGAGTGGATTGGGATTTGGTGGAAATTTTCTAGAAATTCTGAAAGCACTCTACAAAGATGTAGACTGTACACTTTCAGTAGGAAAGGTAGAAGTAGAGAATGCAAGTCTGGATATAGGCCTAAAGCAGGGGTGTGTGCTGTCCCCAATTTTGTTCGCTTTGTATGTTAAGGAGTTGGGGGACAAGTTGATGGAGTGTGATAAGGGCATAAAGGTAGGTGATCTAAAAATTCCTGGTCTATTCTTTGCAGATGACATCGTACTTATGGCAGAGTCCCAGAAAGAACTGCAAGAGATGCTGAACATAGCAGGGGAATACGGGAATAAATGGAGGTTAGAATTTAGTAAGGATAAGAGTAAAGTGATGACTCTTGGGAAGAAACCAGATGGAAATAAAAAATGGAGAATTGGGCAGTTCCAAATTCCAGAAGGTAGGGAACAGTTAATTGAAATTGGGGAGGTTGATGAGTATGAATACCTAGGTGTTAAAATTAAAGCAACGGGTAAAGGCATGTTCAGGTATCAGGTGGAGAAGATTAAACAGAAAGTGAATCGCACAAAAGGAATGATTAAAGCTACTGCATTGAACAGTTTCAACAGAGCATACACAGCAAGAGTACTATGGGATAGAGTTGCAATACCAGGAATGATATATGGCTTAGATGTGATTTCAGTGAGTGAGGGAGATATCCAGGGAATGGAGAAAGCACAGAATGAGATGGGGAAATGGATACTAGGAGCACCACCATGTACAGCAACAGAAGCAGTCCTAGGAGAGTTAGGATGGAATAAAATCACAGATAGAATTGCCAAAGCTAAGTTAAAGTACTGGGGTTATTTACAAGGAATAAGTGAAGACAGGTGGTGCAGGAAAGTTTACAATCAGGTAGCCAAGAAAAAAACAAGATGGGTCAAAGACATAGACGGGTTAGCAGAGAAATATGAACTAAAAGGATATGATGAGGTGGATGATTGGAAAGTATATGTAGGTAAGACTGTTACAGAGGGTTGGAAAGAAGACTGGAAAAGAGGAGTCAGGGAAAAAAGTACATTGAAGGCATACAAGGTATTAGAAAAGCCACAGAAAAGTGTGTGTTGGGATGGTGGGAAGGGATCCAAACTTCTGTTTCAAAGTAGGGCAGGAGTAATCAATCTCGAAAAGAGAAGTCAAAAGTGGACAACAGGGAGTAATGGAAAGTGTAAGTCATGTAGAAAAGAGGCAGATGAGACAGTGGACCATTGGCTGTTGTGGTGTGATGCATATAGAGAGATAAGGGAAGATTTTTTCAGAAAGTGGCACAGAGAAGATTACAATTACAAGGGTTTAGAAGAGGTTCAGGGTTTAGAGGAAGAGGAACGTATAGCATGGATTTTAGGTATGAAAGGTGGCTTTCTGGGAGGCAGGAAAGGTAATAAAAATGTACAGGACTACCTGGTAGGATGCTGGGAGAAAAGGAATGAAATAATAGAGTTAGAAGGCAACAGGTTAAATTAGAATTCCAGAGTACAGGGAGGGGAAGGAATGGGAATGGTGGTAGCCCTTATAAGGGCTCCCATGGGGGCTCCCATGGGAAAAGCCTGAGCCTTAGAGGCGGGGATAGGGTGTGAGAGGGATGGATAAATTTTTTTATTTTTTTTTATTATTTTCTAGGCCACCTGTGTCACAGAGTGACACAGGACCGCGGCAGACAAGCGGAGAGCCACCGTATTATTATTATTACCTTGTAGTTCTGTCCAATATTTGCAATCAAACCATCCCTAACAAATTATTATCGATTATGTTACAATGCTGAGGCACCGGATGAGGAAGGAGAGATGCCTGTGAATTTACAGATCAACCTATTCTGTCCATTGTACTTACATATTAGCCTATCAAAGCCACTTGAAGCCAGTAGCTGGCCATCAGGTGAGAACTTGGCTGTGTAGATATCTCCCTCATGTCCTGTCAGCAACATGATTGGTGCTTGTAGATTGGATGTACGAGGGGGTGCCTGCAAAAGAAGAAGAACCCATAAATGGACTGAACCTGACCAGAACCATGTAGTCCTTTTAATTTGAAGCATGCCTATTTCTCACTAAAATACCCTTCCTTGCCACCAAGCAGCAGTGACAATCAGCCCCCACAATGGGTACAGAGATACAAATGAAAGACCAAGGATGTTCCTAATGTGTGGGAATAGTAAATATGTATTCCAAACATGACAACTCACATTTATATCTAGTTCAATATGTGATTGTACAACATGACTGTTAACCCTTAAAGTGCTGATTTAAGATAGAGTCAACAGCTTTATTCTGGACATTTTACGCGCAAAGTGACCTGAGGAAAGCTGTTGACTACGACTACTTTTTGCTTAAGACTAGGCTTGCTTGTACAGTGGTCACCCTCTTATAAGGCCACCCCAAGTGCACCACAAATGTGGCCCTATGAGAGGGGTGGCCTCTCTTGAGGGGGAAAATATAATGAAAATACCACACTGGATGCCTGGAGAAAAGGCCTCTGTAGAGGGGGTGGCCTCTCATTGGGGGGGGGGGGGGGGGGACACTGTATTTGAATGAAAGGTATCTTCATGAGGAATTTGAATCTTTTAATCATTATACATTTAATGGTAATGAGAAAATGACTATAGCTGTGATTAGCACTTTACGGGCTAACATTTAAAAAAGCAAAGTCTATCCAAGTTGCCGGTTTGGCCAGAGTGACATACAGTAAAACCTCCATATGTGGGCACCTCTCCAAAGTGGGCACTTTTCTTCGATCCCCTTTCATTCTTCCTATTGACTATATTATAAAGCCACCTATCTAAAGTGGGCACCTCCAAAATCCGGGCACTGGGCACCCTAAACATGTACCAAAATCTGTTAAAGTGGGCACTATTATTTTGTTCAATAAACATTTCACTTTGTAAAAGTAATTTTTTTGCATCAGGACTTGCCACCATTAGCTTTTAATTCTTCAAGTGTCATTTTTCTATCAGTGCTCACCACCTAATGTGATCTCCCTATCATAACAGAGTAAAGTATAGGTATAGGCCAGCATCAACAAACCATAACAGTAGTTTTAGTCCACAATGACTCTTTCAGTTCCGACTGTGACTAAAGTTGAACTGCTTTACACAAACTGCCCAGATTTATGATAATTATAAGGATGCTAGGTTAATGTTCCATGTAAGAAGGCCTTTCAAGTACCAGCATGTTATACCTATTAATTTCATTATACAAACAGGACCAAGAGTGCCACATCTTCCATGCAGTCCTTCATCATAGTCATCATCATCACATTGCCCTGTGCTATGTAATCGAGAAAAAGAAGTTGTAACAGTTCAATATAACCCTGTATGATTTGGTGTTTGTGTATGCACTTGTTTTGTTCAAGATTCATGAACTTGGTTGCAAATTATATTAGCATGAAATATAAATAAAGCAAATTGATACACTACAATAATATTATACCCACAAAAAGGCCCTACACCCTTTCTTTTGGTTCCAACTGACAGCATCTGAAGCTGCTCAAGTCAAAATTCAAAACCTAATTTGTTCCATATTGAATAATGTTGTACTGACTATTGTGCCATTTTGTTCACTGTCAAATTTGATCCCATAATAGGCCTACTTCATGTTTCTTGTCCCTGTCCACACTAATCTGAAAACACCTCAATGTGACATATGTATGTACACAGTGTGGAATGGTTATCCATGAACAATGTCCTCAAGTCTCAAGCAAAAGCCTGACTTTGAACATCCAAAATGCAGCAGCCTAAGCAGGGGTCATTAACCTGTTAACTGGTGGCAGTGCCAGTAGTAAAATAAAATTTTCAGAATAAAAAAGTTCACAAAAGTTTCAACTTTTTCTGTAGTACCCAGTGTTTTTCGAGATAATTCTGTACGGGTACCAAATATTTACATGAAGATGAACACTTTTGAAGAATTAGGCCTATTTTAGGCACTGTTGCCTTGTTGTTGGTCCGCTTGGAGATACCACTCACCCCTGGGCCCGCTGGAACTACAGAACTGTTGGCTTCCTTGTCAACGATTGCTACAAGCTCATTTCGGGGTCTCTTCACGGGGACCAGAGCTTCTTGCATTGCTTTACGTTTCATATCCATGGCTAAATTAGCCATTTTGTGGATCTGAAACACAAACTTTGAACGATATTCTCAGCAGAGTCAAAAGATATCACGCTCTCTGGTGTTTCATTTGCTCAACCTTGACCTTGATCCGCACACGAGACCGCTTTGCATTTTGATTCGTCAATAACGTTTTGTAAGATAAAAATGTAGTTGGGAACAAAATTTACTGATTTCATGCTTCATCGTTGGATGTCACTCACACAAAATTTTCTATTACTAGGTATTTTTAATGTTTCTTTATCTTCTTTTTTACAAGAGATAATATGTACCAATATGTGATGTGTCATCGCGCAGACGACGTTTGACACTTCCGGTTCATGAGTTCAGGACACGTCGACTGTGATGTTGCATTTAAATCCACCAGCTGTATCACGTTCAAGTATTTTGAAACACAACTTTACCTAAATATATGTAATTTCTGTTATTTATCGTTATTTGATCTGCCTAAAAGAAGAGGAAGTTCAATATGGAAGCGCTTTATCACCAGACCAACAAGATGGTTCATGAGGTTCAGAGTGGACTTGGAAGGCTGGAGAGAGCTAGAGCAGACGAGGTCCATCTTGTTGAAAACGAAATACAAGCCAGAATTGATCAGATAGTCAGCAATTGTGAGCGTCTTGAGATTCTTGTAAACAAGGAACCTCCAACAAGGCGGCCCACGGCAAAGTTGAGGGTGGATCAGTTAAAATATGATTGTCAGCATCTACAGGCAGCTATCCGGAATCTTCAACACAGAAGGTAACACTGTCACAGCCTCTCTGCATATTAGACTGTAAACTTCGGACTCTGTCAGCTTTGTAAACGGAAAAAAATTAAATGTTATGAAAATTTAAGAGTTAAATACCATATCGGAATAACCCAAACGGCAGGGTTTGTTGTGAAAATTTATGGTCCCATTGGCATTGCGTGTAAAGAGCTAGAACGCATACTAAACTTTTACATGTAGTAAAAAGCTAAAGGTCAGTCAAACTCCCAGCAAAATGTGGCCCCACATACATATGACTCATATAATAAGGCCCTAGGCCAAGCCTAATCATGGTTCTGGGACCACATTTAATAGATTATTGTAGTTATGTTAGTTTATAAGTGAAGCCAGATCGAAAGATGTGCGCCTTTGGGGTTGTGGGTGTCCTGTCATCTTTTGATCATGTCCTGCAAGACAAATATACATAGTGTATTCCTGTATAATTTTCCGTTTCTACCTCAGCAAATCTCACATTTTGTTAGCTTTTATATGTTCAGATCAAAATCAGTTATTTTTTACCAAGGCCAAAGACAAAGTTGTACATTTTATAAAACTGACATTTTCCCAAATAGTATTAGTAATTTAGTCCCATTGTCTAGTTGACTAAAAATCAGCCAGACATATGTCATGACAAGAGGCTGATTAGACATATTGTTATATGAATTCAGTTACAAAATCAGCTGGGGCACACACACAGATCTCACAGTCAACCTGACGAAACTTCTACTAAATTGGTGCATATAATAAATTCAAAACTTGTTTCTTATCTTTACATTGATTTTACAAACTAAGTAACATGCTCTACAGAGCACTTGTCACTGACAATGAAGATTGACATATGATTGCTGCTATTTGCTGATAAAGATTGAATATATATATATATTAAATCTTTATCAGCAAATGGTAGCAATCATCATTGGTATCATGCTAGTGTGTAAGAAGCGAAATGAGGAACAATATTACTTAGAGGGATCAACATCAATGAGTAATAAGGGTTAGTTGCCTTTAAACATGATCACAACTGTCAATGTGTGTTGTGGCTGCTTTGTCGTGCTTTTTTCAGAGTTCTGCAGTTTCAACATGGCCGATTACAGTGGTGATAGTACTATCACAGTGGGTAGCAGAGAACACTATGGAGCACCCTATTAACCAATCAGTACACTTGAATTCATTTTTAGGTATAAAAGTATAAATAATTTTTATTTTCACTCAATTAACAGTTTACTAGATCTAAAATACTGACACTTTTCTTTTTTTTTTTTCCTTGTGCACTCTGTCATATTTATGTCTTATTTTTTTGATTTGCTTTTCGCAGGTATCAGAAAGAGGAAGAAGAACGGGAGAGGGAAGCTCTGCTAACTCGATCCTTTACTGCTAATGACCCAGACACATCAATCATGATTGATGCAGCTTTACAGCACAATCAGCGGTTGCACCAGACACATCAAGATATGGATGGTATCATCGGACATGGGTCCAATATAATCAACAATTTGAGAGATCAAAGGAATACATTGAAAGGGGCACACAAAAAGATCCTTGATGTTGCAAACACATTGGGCCTGTCCAACACAGTCATGAGACTGATTGAACGGAGGGCATACCAGGACAAGTTTATCTTGTTTGGTGGAATGCTGGTTACAATTTTTATAATGTGGCTTATCTGGAAATACCTAACATAATGGTAGTATAAGAGGCAAAATTTCAACTATTCATAAAACTCATTTCATGTATAAATATTCATACACATTTCATAAAAATGATCAGAAGATTATTGTTCTTCATAAATCTCTATATACATACAAATTGTTTTAAAACTTTCAGTTTCCAAATTTATGGAATCTGGAGGGTCTTCATCTGATAGTCATGCATGTAATACAACAAAAGTATCATTTGACTGCATTATATATACATTAATCCCAATTTAAATCAGCCACATGTCCATCCATATGGCATAGTTGATCAGCAGAATGGATCTCTGAGATGTATATGTTTTGATGGGATATTGTAAACATACTTTAATAATTTGTGCTGCTTCTGTTGTACTTTGCACTTAAGGGTTGACAGTACCTTTTGCGTGTGGAGTTGTCAAGAGAAACTATCAGCATGCTCATTAAAAGCCTTTCACAAGGCTTTTTTTGTGTACGTATTGTAAGATTGAAGTTTGAAGAGGGTTCTGTTTTTCTGGACAACAGGGTCTGTTTGGGTTCCTTTGACAGGCAAATGTGTCAGTGTGCACATAAACTGATCTATAATTGAGATTGTGCACATTGTTAGTGGGAAGCTGCTTCTGTCAATCTTCTAAGTTTTTCCGTAAGCCTTTCCTGACCCCAGTCAAAAAAGTGGCTGGTGATCATTTGTTTTCTGCTATGAAACTACAATCAAACAAGTACATGAGATTTACCAAAATAGCAAGCCGTAGGTCAACAGCTTACCCTGGTGAGGACGGTGTGCTTGATGCCCAAACTGTACCATGTAAAGCTGTTACCTTGTCTTAGATTTAGATACCACCCCCCCCCCAAAAAAAAATGTATATATAGATTTTAACAAAAGAGTGAACTGGAGGTAGACACCCTGAGGTCATGAAATCTTGACAAAATTTGCATTTTAGACTCTGTGAATCCAATCCTGACTATGGGATGTCTGAACTTTTCCTTGTCAGTATGCATTAGAGTTAATGTATTGATTGGTGTACTGTCTTCAATCCTGTCAATTCCATCCACAAGAAAACTTGTATCCATCTACTTTATTGTAACAACCACATGTTCAAAGTACATGTACTCACCAAAATACTTTGATTCAAGAACCACCGTTTCTCCTATTTCCAGAGAAGATTGGATTGGTTCAGGTCAGCAGCTTTTTCTGGTATGTTTTGTGGCACCGTGTACCCAAGCACTCTGAGGAAAACTGCTGAATGATTCCATAACATGCCACTGACTGGGTTAAACAGTACACAGACCAGTAAAAAATCAATGCTAACTCTTTCAGTGCCAAATTTTGGACTTAGTCAACAGCTTTTCTCGGCGCGCATTGGGTGCAATGCATGCCAAGAAAAGCTATTGACCTGGGATATTCTCTTTGGAACTACATGTATGGACATGCAGGTACTTGAGTGAAAGGTACTTTTAGGAGGAATACGAATCTGGGATCGTAATGATAATTCAGACTTGTTTGACTAAGGTAGATTGACTTTAGGCATGATTGGCAATGAAAGAGTTAAAAACAAGCCATGGTTGTCTACTTACAAGTCAGAAAGTAAGATCAGATACTTGAATCTTTTTGTTGGGCATGTGTGTTTACAAGAGTAGGTCCATAGTTGTGAAAGGTTTTTTTTATTTGGTCATAAAAATGCCAATATTGGAATGGAAGGTTTTTGTCTGGCCTTCAAAGTACTGGTAGCAATCCCAGCATGCATAAGAGTATGTGGTTTCAAACACTTAAATTCTGTTGTGCCAGATGTTTCTTTTGAAGTAAAAAAAAAAAAACCCTTTAAAATACTGTATATAGGCAATATGTTCATAGAATACCTGTTAAGGATGGACGCACAGTGTAATTTTATAATGTACACATGAATATTATATATGGAGATCGGCTCAGATGTTCTAATCAGAACTGTGCTAATTCAAATTGTCATGGGTATGGTAGGATTACATTTACATGTCATGGAGGCTCTCAATTTGCCCAAATATCCCAGAATGCATGAGTATGGCTTGACATTAAGAATTACCTGATTGCTCAAGGCTTGTAAAATTTTAGATTGGACCTGTGAATATTAGGAAGCCAATAAGGATGTTTGCACCTGTCTTGCCCAGAATTGCTAAATAATGCCACATGGGAGGTTTCTGAAATTCATAGTGTCAAGTCTTGATTGGAATGATGACATGCCATATTCTACACTCTTAATGCTGGATTTCATAACAATCAAAATACTGTATTTTGGTTGAGATCCCGTCATCATCATCATTGCATTATCATTATTATGGGATTGATATTTGACTACAATGGTCATCCCCTGTCTTAAAAAGAAGCTGTCGGTGGGCCATAATAAAATTGGTGATAAGCTTAGTTCTGCTGCTCCAATCTGCACCTCCTTATATCAGCGTTCCTGTTCCTGTTCATTGTGGGTTTTTGTGAATTTTTGTTTTTCATGATGTTCGGGGATGTTAATCTTAAGGAGCAAACCTGCATTCAGACTTTTTTTCCAAATAAATTTGGTCTTTCATATGTTCATATTAATGCTATTGTATTTGGTCTTTTTGTCCAGAACCACTTCCTAGTACTAGTAGTAGTCAATACCCTATTCTGCAGTATGAACTCTTTACTCTCCATAAGCTAACCTGTCCCTGTCTAACCTATATATATATATGGAATTACTATTGTCCATATTGCACACGTTCCTCTGTAAAATTTTGACATCGGCTGTATCAGTCCAAATAAATTAAAGGGTCTTAAGCGGGTAACTACTCAACATGTTTCGGAGCCTTTTACCCGTTTTACCTTTTACTATGTAATTTTAGGTTTTTAGGTCATTTTCTGGCTTTTTTAAATATTTAGCAATCACATCCCAGAATTACGGTAACTAGTGTCAAGGGCTTTAATTATAAGCAGTTAAGTGCTTATTGTTTCGTAGTATTACACAGGGTTGTCCCTGAAGCATTAAAGCTTATTGGTACCATAAAGCTTTAAAAAAGTAAAAATCATTACAGTTTTAGACCAAAATTGCCTGAAAGGAGCACCTTCAAACAGGTCAAGAAAGGAAAGCTTTAAATTTATCCTAGGGACAACCCTTGGCCACGTGCTTGTCCATTTATATGTGTATTTATGAACTGCCTGAAACAAGCATTAAATCAAAAACTTGATATCTGTCAGGCAATGGCAAATAACTACAGTGCTCCCTCTTTATAGCACCCCTCATTACAAGGTGGTTTCTGATATAACCCAGTGTGTACCATGGTTCCCACTGAAATAGTTTTCCCCTTACTTCTATGTTAAAAGTCCCTTTGCTATAAGGCAGTTTTGCTATAACACAGTCTGTTATGGGGATCCCAACACCAGCGTTATGAGGAGGGAGCATTGTATCTTGTTTAAAGGACTTAAGTTCTAACTTTTCCTCTTTTAGTTAATATTTTCTCAGCTTTATAACAAAGATGTCAGCATTATAAAAGCTGTATGGCAACAAAGTCATTTGAACAAGAGTTAGTCCCAAGTTTCCATTGCCTGTACAAGCTGTTCAAACTGCCTCAATGGACAATCAAAACTCACAAAGCAAATGTAATATCATTGTTGTAATGAATTTACTTGCTTGCAAATAAGTCAAAACTCTAGAGGTGAACACCTCCAAGTGTGGATACCTGTGTATGATGGCCAATTGCATGGACCAGCCCGAATCTGTACACCGAAACCATATGTAAAGAATTTGTATACAGGGGTCCTCTGTAAAGAGTCTGTGGACAGGGAAAGCTGAAAAGAATTCATATACAGGGAAATATGTAAAGGTGCCATCTATAAAGAATCTGTATGCAGGGACCAGGTGTAAAGAATCTGCGTAAAAGTACCACCTGTGAAGAATGCATTGATAAGAATCTGTGTCCAATGGTCATCTGTGAAGATTCAGTATAGAGGGACCATATGTAATAGTATTTCTGTGTGATCTCTGGCTCTCCAATTCTGTGTTGCTGGTTTTGAAATATGAAGACATGAGTAAAGTGCTAAAATGCAGGTGCAAAGTAAATGTACCAGTTTAATCCAATAAAGTGGGGTTATACAAAACATTTAAGATGGCTCTTTGTTATTTTTATGGGGGTTATTTTGTGAAAACTGTAAAATGCTTTAATTTGCTGTATTTTTATCATTTTTTCTGCTGATGGCACAAAACTGAGGGGTAAAAAAAGTGAAAAAGTATTTTAACATTGCTTGAATTGGAATTATGTCCAAAAAAATGAAAACAGGACTACAGTGAAATGTCAAGAATGCAAAACCCACGAAAATTTAAACAAAACAAAGAAAGTTACAGTATATAGGTAGAAGTGGAGGTGAAATAATTATATATGTCTTGTATGCAGTGGCTCCCCCTTCCAGCTCCCTGATGTGAGGCTACCCCTTTATAGAGGCCACACTGCCATGCGGCTTTATGGTACACGTGTATTTTCATTTTATTCCATCTGTCAAGAGGTGCCACCTCCAATACATTTCTGATGCGTTTGGGGTGGCCACCTATAGGGGGCACCACTGTTTTGTAAAAAAGGGGTTTATATGGAGCACCGTAAATTGCTTTTTTATGTATAAATAACTGCAATTTTTCAAAATTAAAAAAAGCAATGTTTTTTTTCTTTTAAACATAAAAGCTCTCGAATAAATTTCAATAACAGATGTACATGTAATGTATTGAAAAGCATGTACTTTACACACACACATACATAGTTGTTTGAATTTTGGCAGTTGCATGGCCGTAACTGCCATGTTGAATTGTGGGTAGACCTGCCTGCTGATCTAGCTCTTCAGGTTTACACAATTGTGAGGTCTTGAGGTAAGTTTTCTCAGTTTAACTTATATATTATGTGAACAAAGAGGAATGTGTAGAGAACATTCAGAGATAAAAATACAGTGGGAACTAGTGATTGGAAGGCTGAATTGCAAACTGCATACATTTAATATGTCTGAAAATCTTGGATTAGTGTAAGTGTTCTTGCTGTTTCAATTATGTATCATGCATCTATATGTATGCACATGGTAAGAATATACATGCAGAGTAGGCCTCCATAGGTGGAGACATGCCAACAAGCCCTCATCATCAGGGTTAGGCCCTGAAATTAGCTCAAAGTTTAACCACTTTACTGTGTTTGTTCCACATTGAAGCTCAGTATTTTCTTATATATACTGTGTTAAATATGCTCAGTCCCTGATGTTCTCACTTAAATGTCCCTGAAATAGCATTTTGAATGTTAGCATCTCTGTAGGTGTAAATATTTGACACTGCAGTTACAAGATTTGGTTTTAACAACAATCAAGGCTACACTCCTTGGTTTTAAAAAGATAAGATTTGGACATTGCATGCAAATGTTCAAACACAGTCTGTCCATTATATTTTTAGCTCTGCTGACCAAAGGTTACAGAGCTTATGCGACCGCTTATGTCTGTCCATCCATAAACCTTTGCTCATTAGCGCGATACCATCCACAGTTTTCAAGTTTGCCCAATATAACATTTAGAACTTATAGGATGTATGAAAATATAGGCCGCTTTCGATATTGGTGGCGCCACCCATGTCATTATTATGAAACATAGCCATCAAAATGTGCAAATCTTGTGAACACTCTAGCATCTTAATTTTCGGCAGATCTTCATTAAATTTAGTGGGATATGTGGGGAAAGTCAAAGTCAAAATTGCTAATGATACTAGTAGTGCCACCTGTAATTTGACAGAAATTAAGAGCCAAAATGGTTTTAAGATATAAAATTCCAGATTTGGAAAAGCTATTGGATTAGACTTGCCAAATTTATATGATATATAGACCATGCCCAAAGGTGGAGTGTTATGTAATATCAGTGACCGTGACCTATTTTTGAGGTCACCATGCCTATAAAGTTGAAAAGGTGATTTTGTAATGGCATGGTGTAGCTTGGAGTTTTATTGCAAAGAGAATTGAGCCTGCAGATCAAAATTGCACTTTATTACATAATACATGAAACTGTACTTGGTGACTTGCTTTTTGGGTCACTGTGACCAAGTAATTATGGAGTTTGGCACTTGTCCAAGTTTATTGTTTTTCCTCAATTACTCGAAAAGTTATGACCCAATTTGAACAAACAGACTATATATGGAAAGCTGGATGTGGGGCGCATATTTTGAACATAAAATTTTTTTAATCTGAGTTGAAGGTCAACGTCATATGGCCATTTTGAATATTGGGGTCATCTTGTGAATGCTCTGCATCCCACAATTCTTGAGATAGGCCCATATAATGTTTAGGAGTTATGAAGTGTATAAAAATCTTTGTCGACATCAATGTTGGTGGCACCACCTAAAGTATGATGTAATATACTGGTCAAAATGTGAAAAATCTTGTGACCACAGTACTATCCACACTTTTCAAGTTAGCTCAATATAACTTTCAGGACTTATAGAGGGTATAAAAATCTAAGTTCTTTTTATATTGGTGGTGCCACTGACAATATTATGCAATATAGGGGTCAAAAAGGAAAATCTTGTGAATACTTTAGCACCTTTAATCTTAGGCAGATCTTCACCAAACTTGGTGGGATTGTGGGGGAGGTTAAAGTAAAAGCTGGTAATGATACTAGTGGCGCCACCTTTAATTTGATGGAAATTATGAGCCAAAATGTGTTTTAAAATTCCATATTTGGGAGAGTAATATGGATTAGACTTGCCAAATTTATAGGATGTATAGACAAAGTCCAAAGTTGGAAAGGTATATTATATCAGTGACCTTGATATATTTTTGTGAGGTCATTATGCCTGTAAAGTTGAAAGAGGTGATTTTGTAATGGCAGCGTGTAGCTTGGACTTCAATGGCAATGTCAGCACAGCACCAGGCAGGCCTATAGGCCTCTTGTATTACATAATCTGGGTGTCCTTAATTTTCTGACCCAAGGTCAGTGAAGGCATAAAGTTAAGGACTTGCTCATTGTTGTCTTGTCACATGCAACAATATTCATCACAGGAGTTGCACAAATAAGCTATGATTACATGTGGAGCAAAGTGCCATCTGGTGCACAATTTTTACATTAAGATTTATATGTTCGGGAGCCTCGTGAGGACTCACAGCTTTGAAATGAACAGGTGCAATATAGCCACGCTGCCAGCAGAGCATTCAGCCAATGTTCCCCTTAAACATGCATATAATCATGTACATCGTTTTGGTGGGGCTATCTTGCTTACCAGTGTGAGCTTCCATTACTTTTGGATTCTTTTGATAATATGGGAAGTCTTTCAAGGGAACCTAGCAAGGATTCCTTAACGTTCCTTTTGGATTCCCTTTAATGATATTGGAATCTCTTCAAAGGAACCCATAAGCTTCCTTAAATTTACTTTTGGATTTCTTTAAATGACATAAGACTCCTTTCACCTAGTCACAAGGATTCTTTAACATTACTTCTAGATTTTTTATAACAATATGGAAATCCTATAAATGCACTAGCATTATGAAACATTACTTTTGGAGTTTTTTGTAATGATATGGCATGGGAATCCTTTTCAAAGGATTCCATCCTCATAAATGTTTTGCAGTATTTAATGCATTTTGCAGCCAAAAGGAATCCTAGCTGCATGGTCATTGATTTAACAAAGGGCAAATGGTATCCATAAGGAATCTAAAAAGGAATCCTTTTATATGAATCCATAAGGAATCCAAAAAGAATCATTCTTTTTTGACCTGGGGGACTTTGTAGGCATTTCATGTTATCAGAACTCCATCTACACGACCTGATTGTACTTTCTTCAATACATTCCAGGAGGTGGATAAAGCTCAACAATTCCTGTACAAAAACTGATTCAAGGTTGGCAGGTGTTGCTTTGTCTCTTAAAATCATATGGGGAGCATGTAAGCATCATGTTAGTTTTGAATTATTTTAATGCACCTAGATATTTCAAGCTTTTCCTAATGTGAAGCTCATATGAGCATCATACATGAATTAGATTCGGGGGACTTCAAAATTATGAAGCTCCCAAAAAACGATCACTTCCTACTGATAAATGAAACCTGCTTGAATACATGTCATTAGACTGCATTCCCACCATCTGTATGCTGTCATTTAATTGGTTCAGTCCAGAAGAAGAACTCACAAAAGTCTAAGTAAAGACATATTAAGGTAGAAAGATACTACTTTGCAAAGATAGCTCAGGGAGGCATCATAATGCTTCAAAAGAGACAAGCAAAGACCCTGTATGTCAACTCTATGTGCCACCTTTGCTGAGAATCCTTTACATGAGATGCCTTGAATGGGAGTCAATGAACAAGCCAAAGGATCTTTGACACAGTTTATTTTTCCTGGTTTTTTTGGCTTTTTTTTCTGTTTTGCTGGAGGAAAAATCCATCTGTGAAGGCTCTTTTTCTCTAAGCTAAGAGAAGTTCCGAGGACCTCGCTACGTTTATCAAACTGTATAAAGCCCTTAAGGCAGACAGACGCGCTAGGCATTCTTGATCGGACTTTCAACTTTGACTTTAAAACACAGAACGCACTCGGCGTTTTCTCTTCTTCATTTCACTTAGAAGGCCTAAGCTTTTAACGCATCTAGCGTTTTCTTATTCTACTTTGTGTACTTCACAAGTTGAACTCAACATGGAGCCAATGGATAAGAATAAAATTCATGAAACCTATTTAAGCGAGCAATCTGTTGTTAATTTATCATCCCGCAACCTCACGGAAACCCAGGTAAACATCCTCGGAAAAGGTCTCACCTTTTGTCCCACCCCTGACCCACCAGACAGGGCAGACATCCTTGACGATATACACGAATTCGCAAGGAAAGCAAAGATCAAATTCTTTTTCAAAGATACTGACTCCACCCCCCTGGACCCCTTACAACGGAAATTTAAACTCAAAAGCAACTTTAACCCACCCCAGGGAGAAGACCAATTCCTTGACATGTTTATTTCCATTATCAAAAAAACGGCCAGAGAACTCCCCTCGGATGCAAAACTTAACCCAATATTACCCCAGAAGAAAAGGAGGCACTCTCTGAACTTAAAGACAACCCAGAGATAGTCATTAAGAAAGCCGACAAAGGCTCCACAATTGTGGTAATGAACATAGACTATATCTCCGAGGCCGAAAGACAACTAGGAGACACTAACTTCTACATTGAAACTAACCATGACAAAACACAAGAGAACATCACAGCCATCCATCGGCTTTTAGACGAACTACATGATGGAGGCAATATCAGCGACACCGCACACACCTTCCTTACTTCCACCGAATATAAAACACCGCAGTTTTACTTATTACCAAAAATCCATAAAAAGGGTGTCCCAGGAAGACCGATTCTGAGCGCCATTGACGGTCCGACAGACAAACTGTCCAGATTCGTCGATGCGCACATCAGATTCTTGGTTCCAAAAATTCCCACATACATTCGGGATACTAGCGATTTCCTACACAAAATAGAAGAATTCAATAAAAGCCCACCCCGGGGTCCATATATCATCTTCACCCTAGATGTGGTATCGCTCTATACAAACATCCCGAACCAGGAAGGGATCGTAGCTACGGTCTTAGCCCTTAACAAAGACCCCAACCCCAGCTTACAAACCACCGCTATTGCCAGAATGATGAAAGAAGTCCTACACAGGAATAATTTTGATTTCAACGGCAAACACTTCCTACAGATAGGCGGCACAGCAATGGGATCTGCCATGGCCCCTTCCTTTGCCAATATTTTTATGTCCTACCTCGAACAAAAACTCCTCCAAAAGTCCGAGACGAAACCAGAAGTCTTCTGGCGGTTCATCGACGACTGTTTTGGCATTTAGGACACGGGGAGAAAAGTCACTTCTTGAATGGAAGGAGTGGCTTAACACACAACACCCAACCATCAAGTTTACGCTCGATTACTCTTACCTACAAGTCCACTTCCTAGACACGACCGTCATTAGACAACCAAATGGTCAACTAGCGACCACACTCTATTGTAAACCGACAGACACACATAGCTATCTTCATTACACATCGTGCCACCCCAAACACGTGACACGTTCCATCCCCTATAGTCAATTCCTCAGGGTAATCAGGATATGTTCCGACCCCGACGACAGAGACTTACATCTCGACCGCATGGTCGAACACTTTCTCAAAAGAGGCTACCTGATGAACCTACTTCAGGCCAGTAGAGAAAAAGCTCTCCTCCGACATCGGAGCGAGATCATGATCCCTACAACCGCCACAGGCCAATTTAACAAAATCCCGCTTATACATATACGTTCAACCCGCGCAATCCAAAAACCAAGCAAATGGTCCTACACTATTGGGACATCTTACAGCTTTCCCGAGAATGCAGAGAGGTTTTCACCGAGAAACCACTCTTCGGGTTTAGAAAATGCACAAACCTTAAGAATATTCTGGTTAGAGCTAAACTCACATACCCACGGCCTAACAAGGGCCGCAAAGGATATATGTTCCAGCCAATCCACACGATCCATGCCAACGTGAGAACTGTTTCGTCTGCTCCATGATTCGCAAACAAAAGACAGCTACGATCTCACACACAGGCCAAAAGATCAAAATACCGACAGACACAGACTGTCAATCCCGTAACGTCATATATCTCCACACATGCCTCAAATGTTCACTGCAATATATTGGAGAAACCAAAAGGACCTTCCGTGAGTGATATCTCGAACATGAAAGAAACATACGACTCAAAAAACCGAGTCCCCTACTTCACCATTGGGTACAAGCTCGCCATTTGGCCAACGACATCCTGTTCATACAAATCTTGGAAGTTATCAACAAGGACCCATCCCTTGAATCTTCTACCACCTTCCGACGTAAAAGAGAATGACACTGGATCTACAAGTTTCACACTTTGGAACCGGACGGTCTCAACACACTAGGTTGAGGACCATCATCTATTCCTCTTTAGTAATCTTTACTGAGTCCACAACACTAGTGGTTTCCCCCAGAGTGGGATCAATCTACCGCCACTAGGCCCACGTGACATTTAACACGTGTTGGAACCCGAACGTCACCGTCTGACGTCACAAAGTACACCCATGAAGTAAGACCAGCACACTACGTTGCTGGGCGCCAGACCATCAATTTATGCCATGGAGAGCAGACACGTCTGCCAACACTGTGCACGTGGGTTCGCCCACAAGACTAGCTTATACAGGCATATAAGAACTGCACACCTAGGCATTACACTCTATAGCTGTGACATCTGCAGCAGGCCATTCAAGAGACTTGAATATTATAGGAGCCACGACTTCAATTGCCACCCAGCCTTTGAATTCCGCGTGGAGGGCAACAGACCGTACCTCCACAGGGAAGACACCCCACCAACAATTAGGGCCAACCAGCGACTGATAGACCTGCAGGAAGCAAAATTAAGAGCTAGGTCCTGCTGGTCCACCACCGGCCGTCTTCTCCAATTGTACTAAGAATCAGGGCCGCTATACAAGAAGCTGCGATTCAGGCGGGCCTCAGACCAGCACCTATTACAGCGGACAGTGAGGTGTACCGAGGAGAGCTGAGTCCAGCCTCTTATACCGACATGATGGCTATAGGGACACCGGCGAGATCGACCCAGGTTTTTGACCACCAAGCCGAAACCAACCGCAAAATCTTGGCCGACATGGACTTCTTTAATACTCAAGAAGAGTCTGACTGCCCCTCGGTATCGGACGATGAGGATATCGAACTCTCCTACATTGAGATCATGAGGGCCTACCAGACACCGCGACTGCCGACCATAGCAGAGGCACCACTGGCCACACCAGGCCCCTCAAGCACCGGGAACCCCACCAAACGTACGTTCCGGGTACATAGGGAGGACGGCCTACCGATCCCAGAGGGCCTTCGTCTAATCCCGGCACATAGGGCCATTACTCCCACCTGGACCTGGGGTCCAATGTACAGAAAAAGGCACTTACTCACCTGAAACGGGGCCGCGACCAGACTCAGAATCCTTCAAAAACGAGGACCAATACCAAGGAAGATCTTTCCACGCCCCTTCTCGGCAACCCAACCACCAAAACAAGTGTGATAGACATTTAGCTCACCACAGATGCACTTGGTCCTTCTTGGCATTACCTACTTCATTTACACATCTTTCGGTCCTACTTGTTAATAAATTGATAGCCTCTCCTTCTTGTCTTTTCTTTCTTTCTTTCCTTTAGGTTCCGTCGCCATTCCCACAGGGGAACAATTTCCCGACACTGGTCGGAAAACTGGTCCATTTGGCGATTTCCTCAACTGTCTACTGGACAATCCCAGAGCCTTGAGTCCCTGGACTCTTTACACATTTTTCCTTTAAGCACACAGCTTTCTACTCCACCACAGCACCAATCGATGTTGATTCTATCTCACTCTCCTCCCTTTGTGTAGTAACCCCGACCCTGAACCGACCCACACATGACCCAAACGGCTCACAAACTGCCCATTGAACGGTTCATCAGGAACGCAAAAACGGCTCACAATGAACCGCCCGTCAGGTACAAATAGTTCACATTGAACCAACCTACCTAACGGCTCACACTTAACCGACGACTATCGGCTCACAAGGAACCGACCTACATAGGACCCCTAAACGGTTCACATTGAACCGACCTATACAGGACCTCAGCGGCTCACCTTGAACCGACCGTTATGTATAAACGGTTCACATTGAACCAACCTACATAGAATATTGGTTCACAATGAATTGGCCGTGACCCAAACGGCTCATAAACAGCACAATGAACGGCTCATCAGACACAAAAAACGGCTCACTACAAACCGTCTGCCAAGTACAACTAGTTCAAATTGAACCAACCTACATAGGACCCTAACGGCTCACACTGAACCGACGACTATCCGTTCACAATGAACCAACCTACATAGGACCCCCAAACGGTTCACATTGAACCGACCTACACAGGACCCTAGCGGCTCACATCGAACCGACCGTTATGTACAAACGGTTCACATTGAACCGACCTACATAGCCTATCGGCCCACAATGAACCAACCTACACGGGACCCCCAAACGGTTCACACTGAACCGACCTACACAGGACCTTAGGGGCTCATACTGAACCGTCCATCAGGTACAAACGGTTCACATTGAACTGACCTACATAGCCTATCGGTTCACAATGAACCGACCTACACGGGACCCCCAAACGGTTCACATTGAACCGACCTACCCAGGACCTTAGCGGTTCACACTGAACCGACCTACATAGCCTATCGGTTCACAATGAACCGACCTACACGGGACCCCCAAATGGTTCACATCGAACCGACCTACACAGGACCTTAGCGGCTCATACTGAACCGTCCGTCAGGTACAATTAGTTCACATTGAACCGAAGTACATAGGACCCTAACGGCTCACACTGAACCGACTAGTATCGGTTCACAATGAACCGACCTACATAGGACTCCCAAACAGTTCACATTGAACCGACCTACACAGGACCCTAGCTGCTCACATCGAACTGACTGTTATGTACAAACGGTTCACATTGAACCGACCTACACAGGACCTCAGCGTCTCACTTTGAACCGACCGTTATGTACCCAGACTGGCTCATATTGAACCGACCTACACATGACCCAAACGGCCCTCACACTGCCCAATGAACGGTTCATCAGGAACACAAAACGGCTCACAATGAACCGTCTGTCGTATACAAATAGTTCACATTGAACCGACCTACATAGGACCCTAACGGCTCACACTGAGCCGACAACTATCGGCTCACAATGAACCGACCTACATAGGACCCCTAAACGGTTCACATTGAACCGACCTACACAGGACCTCAGCGGCTCACATTGAACCGACCGTCATGTTCTAACGGTTCACATTGAACCAACCTACATAGACTACTGGTTCACAATGAATTGGCCGTGACCCAAACGGCTCACAAACTGCCCAATGAACGGTTCATCAGAAACACAAAAAGGGCTCACAATGAACCGCCCGTTAGGTACAATCAGTTTACCGGCTCACACTGAACCGACGACTCGTTACCTGCCGATTGAAGGGTTCATCGAGAACACTTTAGCGGCTCACAATGAACCGACCTACACACGACCCCAACGAACCGACCTTACTGCCCAAACGGTTCACATGAAACCGACCCTGGAGACTCCCTCAGAGTTTCTTTCGGCTCACATCGAACCAACCGACGAATCAACAAAATGGCTCACATGAACCGACCCGAACCCGACCCGCACGGCTCACATCGAAACCGCGCAATTTTTCACCGATACGGTTCACACGAACCGACCTACTCTTCAGGCCGAATGGTACAACTAGAACCACCCCCAGAAGAACGAATCAACTTCACGGCCAAGTGGTTTACCGCTAACCACAAACTCCATTCGCCACAAAAACGGTTCATATTGAACCGCCCGCATATATCAGCCATAATATTTTGGCACCCGTACCGGACCACCCGGATCCACAAACGCCCACACAAAAGGGCCGACCTTTGAACCCAACAATGAAACTGTTCTCATCCAATGGAATCCACAGATAGGTCGACCATGTTAGACCCTCCACAAAAATTGCACCAATAGCAATGACTCACACGCCAGTGACGTCATAATTATACCCTGTAAAGACCAATAACCGACAAGAGCGTCCCGAACACTAGGGTATATAAAGGCTCACCAGCCCTCCTGATTCAGTTGTTTTTAGTCCTCTGACGAAGCAACACGTTTTGCCAAAGCGCTCAGGACAATTATCTCAGTAGTAGTTTTCGGCTCTCCGTTTAGTTCCATTTGATATAATTTATTATTTGGCCGTAAATAAAGACTTTTCCAAATTTTGACACATGATAATCACACAGAAAAGTCAATTCCACCAAAACAAACATGGCCAAAAATTAAATTAAAAACAAGTAAAACTAGAACAGGCTGATTTTCCAACAGAAAATCAAATGTCTCCCCGTGCGCCTTTACCATTGTCACCTTTATTTTTATAAATAGGAATACCGATTCCAATGACCTACAGATATGGTGAAGGTACACTCTTTATTGACATATCAAAATGTTGATTTTTGATGAAATGCCCACGTGACCTTGAAAAATAGGTCAAGGTCATACATCTGCAGTTACAAGCAAAGTCTTACATAGAAACATAATCACACAAAATGTCAACCTCTTTAAGACAAATCTTTCTCGAGTGCATCTGCAATGGTTTTTTAAAAAGTGGCCATGTGACCTTGAAAATATGTCAAGGTCACCCATCCACAATCCCAACCTAGTTAGTATTATGGAACATAAACAAGCAAAATTCCATCCTCCCACGTCAAATCCTTGCGAGTTGTTGCATGCATGTCAATTTTAGATGACATGCCCATGTGACCTTGAGAAATATGTCAAAGTCACCCATCTGCAATTCCAAGCAAAATCATATAAAGGAACATCTTCACATAAGATTTCAACTTCCCAAGTCAAATCTTCCTTGAGAAATCAAGTCCACATTGATTTTAGACGAAATGCCCACGTGACCTTGAAAAATAGGTCAAGGTCATTCATCTCCAGTTACAAGCAAGGTCTTACAAAAGTCTACATATAAAAATAATCACACAAAATATCAACCTTTTTATGTCAAATCTTTCTCTAGTGCATCTGCAATGATTTTTTAAAAGTGGCCACGTGACCTTGAAAATAGGTCAAGGTCACCCATCTACAATCCCAACCTAGTTCATATTATGGTACATAATCATGCAAAATATCAACCTCGTAAGTAAAATCCTTTTTTTTATTGCGTCCCCGTCAATTTTACACAACATGCCCTTGTGACCTTGAAAAAAAGGTCAAGGTCACCCATCTGCAATCCTACCTAGTTCAAATTATGGTACATTATCATGCAAAATTTCAACCTCTTTTATCCTTGCGGAGTTATTGCGTCCGCGTCAATTTTATGACATGCCCATGTGACCTTGAAAAATAGGTCAAGGTCATACATGTGCAGTTATAGGCAAAGTCTTAAAAAATCTTACATAGAAACATAATCACACAAAATATCAACCTCTTTAAGTCAAATCTCTCTCGTGTGCATCTGCAATGATTTTTAAAAGTGGCCATGTGACCTTGAAAATAAGTCAAGGTCACCCATCTACAATCCCAACCTAGTTCATAATTTGGTACATAATCATGCAAAATTTCAACCTCTTAAGTCAAATCCTTGCAGAGTAATTGTGTCCGCGTTATTTTTACACAACATGCCCATGTGACCTTGAAAAATAGATCTAGGTCACCTATCTGCACTCCCAAGCATGGTTTTATATAGGAACATCTTCACAAAAAATTTCAAATTCCCAAGTCAAATCTTTCTTGAGTTATCGCGTCCACAACGCACACAACAATGTGTTGAAGAAGAACAAGAACAAGAACAAGAAGAAGAGGAACAAGAAGCGGAAGAAACGGACGCAAAAACAATATATCCCCCCCCCCCCGTTGCATGGGGAGAAATAATTTTATACAACACAATTGAACAAACCAAACAATGTGAGTATCCGAACATGACCATCTTCAAATTAAATACCTTTAATATCTGTCCTTCAGTGACTCTCACCTATAATCAAATATGAAAGCATGGAACGAAATAATCAATAAATCATTCACTGAAATATATATCTGTCCAACTCCTAGATAATTCAGGATAATAAGTACCTTATTCATAATCATCACAATAAGTACAAAGCAGAAATATATAAGTACTCAATACTGATATATCAGCAAATTCTGATCAATACATATACTTGCATGTTCAATACCAAATGGAGTAAATTAAATAATATAATCATGATACAAAGAATACAACTCATACCATGTTCATAATTAATGAAACGTTATAAACATGATGTACACCAATTAAGTCCAATCAAATAAGTCTGTCAAGACCAAAACCACTGATAGTGACATCAATAAGCAGACATCAGATAAGCAAAGAACAAAAATCATAGATGTTATTCCCTCATATGATGTTGCATTGCCAAACCCACTTGTAATTTGGAACACAAATTCAAATCTAAATACCGTAAATAGGCATCTGATGCCCAATCCCCCTGTAACTTGATCAATTCCCCAGGAACATGAGACTTGAAGGCCAAAGAAGCCCCCCTCCCCTCGACCTGGTACCTTCCTGTTTGTTGTGTAATCAACCACTGTACGATTGTTGTACATCACCAAGACATGCTTGTTATCCAGCTGTGACCAAAACTGGACAAGGGCATGACAAATTGCCTCTGGTTCTAGCCAATGGATGGCAAACTGCTTCCACTGAGGAGGCCATTCACCTGAGGCTGTCACAGAGTCCAAACATGCCCCCCCCCCCCCCAGCCCCACAGAGAGCCATCTGTGAAAAAAGTCACTTCACCGTTGAAAAGTACCAGGGACTTCCCCAGCATTACTCTCACACAGCAGGACCATCAACTCAAAATGAGCCAATCGTAGGTCTGGATCATGAGAGGCTGAGACAAGAGAAGGCTCTTTTGACCCCATTGATCTTGGAAGCTGAACTGGATAGGCCGATGATGAAGCCTCCGTACAGGGACCTAACAGTCCATGGATGTCAATGTCCCAATCAGGCATATCCACTCATGTGCTGTTAGAGCAGATGCCCTGCTCAACTGTTTCAAGAGGGATAAGAGTCTCTTCCACCTGTCATCTGAAGACCGGCAGCTGAAAGGAACTGTCAAAATTTGAATCCCCAGAAACAGAAACTCCCTTGCGAGAGGCAGGAGCGACTTTGTAAGATTCACAATTAGGCCTAACTTCACACAAAGATCCAACACAAACTGCATGTCCCTGAGACCATACGAGCCAGATAAATGTACACTGGATCCCTTGCCAGTGCACAAATGCTGCCACCTCACTCATGACCGACGTAAAGACCAGCAGTACTGGAGCTAGGCTGAACAAGAGAATCCAAAACTAATAATCTCTACCGTAGACCAAAAAACACAGAAGTTTCTGAGACAGCTCTACCATGGAATTGTGGAAATATCCGACTTTCAGGTCTTTCAAGGTTGCTTAATCACCCTGTCACAACACTGCCACGATGATGACCAGGGTCTCCGTCTTGTAGTGCTGCACCACAAGATAAGATTGGAGCACTAACAATTAAGTCGAGTACTGGTCTCTGTCTACCATCTCTCTTCTGGCACCAAAAAGGGAGGACTGTTAAAGCTTGGGGACCCCACGCCCAACACTGGCCTGTTTGTCCACAAGCTTTTGCATGGCCTCATGCAAGAGTTCCTGATCCACCTCCATGGGAAGCAAAAAAGAAAAGGGAAGTCTGGAGAGGGTGGAGGATTGCCCAAGACAAAATCCAACAAGTAACCATGCCAGATGATGTTTCTCATGAAAACATCATTTGTTATACAATCCCAGTAGTCGGCAAACAGCATTAGTCAACTGCCAACCAATCCTGGCCAAAAAGGCGGACATCGATCATAGACCTGTGGGCCCACAGAAGCATCGCACGACCAGGGCATGCCCATAGGGGTAAGGCACCGGCTTCTGGCCACCCTTGGCACTGGAAGAGCCCAACTTACAGGGCTGGCCAACTCTCTTCATCGGCTTCTTCTGCCCCCTCAGCTTCTGCTGCTGCCGGCCACTCAGCCTCAGCATGCTGATGTACACTAGATGACCCATTCGTCAACTTCGTGCTGAATAGCAAAGCCTCATCTAGAAACTTCTGCCACTTCTTCTTACCCATGTTATTTGTCCTCTCAAGGAGGGGGCAATCCCATTACCAAATAACCCTGGACCAACTGGGTCCAAGGCCAGCTGGTAACCATCTCTGCTTACCATCTTGGCAGGGAGGCTGCAGAGAGGAGTGCACTATGATGCACCAACTTGACACTGGCATCAAGCATAATCACTCTGCACGGTCTCCACCAAGTGCTTGGTGGAAGCTGTGCTATGGCACAACTCCACCCTCACCTTCAGCTGTGCCAGTAAGCATCCCTGGGCTAGGCCATTCCTGGAGGACCCTCTGTTCAGCATGTCACCCAACCCTGCCAGCTCAGTGAAAAGTTCCTAAAGCTTCTTGGCCATGAAAGTGCAGAATGACACCTCCAACTTGGGGGCAACCTCAACACCTTCAGCTGAAATGGGCACTGTGTCACCATGGTCTGTGGTAATGCCTCTCCAGGGAGGGTTTCACACATAAAAGGTACATCCACCTGGAACATGAACCCGGCTTCGCCATCTTAGAAGGAGACCCATCACTCTGGTCTACAACCTCCTTGGCCGAAGCCTATGACTGAAGAGCTTTTGCCTACTCAGCAGTGGTGAGAAGTCTCCTTCTGCTCTGCCACCAGATGGGAGAAATGAATGCCTCCATCTTTTGCTTCAGAATCCTGGCTCGGGAAATCTGAACAGTTGAGGTCGAGAATGACCTGAGTGGTGGGAAATCCTCCAGATGGTCACCAGAGCAGAGAAGCAAGTTATCCAGGCACTCCTCCTCAGTCTTTACCAGCCTGCCCATTTCAGGCTCTGACACTCTGGTCACCTTAGGTGCTGGTGTTGCAGGAGTCACAGATGCAGAACAATTCTGCATCTGTAGCTCCTCTCATGTAGGAGAGTCTCTGGCAAAACACCCAACAGGAGCTCACCTGCAGGGAGAGGTGACACCAGCCAGCCAACATGCATGAGGTGAATTGGCCTAGACCTACATGGAACTTGGGGAGCTACAGCTGTCTCTGGCTCCCGCGGCCCTTACCAGGTCCACAGAGCTTACAGGAGAGATGACCTGCCCAACAGAAGACAGACCATGTAGATGTGGTTTCAACAGGATGGCAGGAGCCACTCACCATAGTTTTGCTCACTTGAGCTCCTGTGGATGTTGAGGGGACCCAAGAATGGGAACGCCCAACCACAGTCCATGGAGAATCCATGGAAGGCCTGGCCTCCCCCAATGGGGCCTCAAATTGAGGACCAGTCTTAGCCTGGCCACAGGGCCTGGCCCTGACTGGTGACCCCCCGATGGGGGCATTGATTCAAAGCCAGTTTGCACCTGGCTGTGTGGCCTTGGCAAACTAGCAGAGGCCTGGGACTCAACTTCGGGGGCACGTGCCTCAAGTTGAGGACCAGTGCTGCCCCCTCCCCCACACCACACGGTACACTGACGTCATGCTCACAGTGTGCCTCCACACATTAGAGTCTTCATCTAGCAGATCTCACATCTCTCTGGTTTCTGCCACTGAGAAGGCACACACCATCGACAAATGTTGCACATACTCTGCAGGATGGTCATCCCAATAGGCCATCCTGTGGTTGTTGGAGTACCAACAGAGGTCCATCTCTACATCTGCACAGATTGGCCTTCAATGATATTTTGGACCAGTTTTAGGCGTATGCTAGGTTACTTTGTCTCCCATCTCGGAGTAATAATTACTGTAAACTGACTTCTTCAGGAATTTCATTTTTAACTTTAATTGTTTTACTCGGGAACTTCTTTCGAATATTTGTCCACAGAATATGGATTTTTGCCTCTTGAAACCCATGTATGTTTCAAATATTTTGCTTCTCCTTATTGATTACATGGCATGTAATCCTATTTCTTTGCGGGAAGGCTCAATAATTCTCTCTCACTGCGTACCACTATCGCCGAGAGCAATGTCATGTAACCCATCTCTTTGATACTTCATTTTAATAATTACTTTCGTAAGCTAAGGATTTCTAAGATCCTTCAATGTCATAATTCAACGGGAACACGACGGACGCCTGTTTTGATAATTAGTTTCTCTCTATAATTTTCCGATTGTAAATAGATCTCTTAAGCGACGTTTACCTCACCCAATTATGGATATAAAATACAAGTGGTCCGAACAATTGACGTGCAATTTTATGTTGTTTTGTACGTTTCGTTTTTACAGTGAAGAAAGCCAATGGTTTCAGAAAAAACCCCAAGGCATATCTTGTACGGCAATGTAGGCCTCCTGAGAGGGTAAATCACTCATTTAAATTGGTTTGCAAGACAAAAAAATGATACAATTCAATTTATATATCCCCACAAACATACATTTTTAATCTTTACCATTACAATATTAGGATGTATAGCGCCTCACATTCTGTTCACACATACATATATCTGAGAATCGTTCTAATAGTTTACAAATCCAGTAAAGAGAGTCACTTTCTATTGGTTCTGTTGGTTGCCGCAATATACATCCAGTTAGTTTGCAGTTGACGCACAGTTGCTTTCATACTAAAATTCACAGAAAAATTGGCAGACGGATGGAAGGATGGATGGATGGATGGATGGATGGAGGATAGATAGATAGATAGATAGATAGATAGATAGATAGATAGATAGATAGATAGATAGATAGATCAGACATTTCTTTCATCTGCACCCATGCAGAGAACTGGTACAACACGCACGTATTTACACGCATGTAGTTATGTGATCATATACATTCATAAATATTTACTAATATAAAGCCATATATGCTTAATCCCGCAGTGTGCCAATTTGCACCATTTGCACAAGAACAGCAAGAAAATGATATTTCTTGTTATCTTTATCTCACCACTAAATCAAATACCCTATCACACCCCCGTTCTGTTAGTAGCAGAAGTCTTCAATCACACACACACACACACACACACACACACACACACTCTCTGCTCTTTCCATGTCCGTTCCTGGCACGGCCCATCGCTGACAGATTATAAAGAGATTTTATACAATTTTATAATTACCCGTTTTACGATAACACTTTCATGTATAAAGTGAAATATTGTTTTATATTTCATTTATTACGTTGTATATTACTAAAATTTGACATAGTTTAATATGACAGTGAATTTCCGACGAGTCTTCGCTTAATATTCTGTCTGCAATAGTGCAAAAATGTGCGACGCTATAAATCTTTCTTCTGACAGACACAAATTTAGGAATGATTATATATATATACACAGTGACATTGTATTTGTGGGTGTGCTAATAACCATAAATTGTGCGTTTTGGCATTTTTGTGGTTAGAAATATACAATAATCATTTGGGGCGTTGTCTTATACAATGTATATGACATCGGGAAGTTGGAGCAGTGGTCTGATTAGGTAATGATTTATATTGCCATATACTCATCGGGAATTGAATAACATACAACCTGTTCATCACCATGATAAGGATGGGATTAATGTAAAATTTTAGGTGCAATGTTTGTCAGAGATTGAGAGAAAAGTCTCCAGATAACATCTTGGTACAGCTTTTAGACCTGAACAATTTCTGCGCAAATTCTGTATCTGCAATGGAAAATGTGTACTTACCAAAATACCCTCTGAGTAGATAGCAATATCAATGGAAGTCAATCATTATGCGAAGCACCTTCGTCCCTAAAGAACCTAGCGCGACATACACTAACAGTGAGTGAACGAAAAGTATATTAAAATGCTTACCTGATGAACATAAACTGCAAAGAAACTGCATAATCCGAAAAAATAAATACTAAGTGCGTTTATAAATAAGGTAAAGGAATTTAATGGTAGGGGCTTACACTTAAAATGCTTATACTCACCGCACGGTAACATATGACCCCCTCTATTCTACCAGCCGCCTTTTTTATCTGCAAATACGAGCCTATATCTTAACTGTACTCACAGAGTTTACAGGGAATGAGCAGTTGTATAACCTGTGGGACTCGACGTCTTCCGAAATGTGGACCTGTAGAATCCAGTTTATAGCTCCTACCAATACCTGTCTTGGGGGTATTACAGACTTAATTTGGTCTCTCACGGCCATGCACAGATCACACGTCCTTGAAAAGTTCCCATATCCTTTTACAGCAGTGGCGTAAAAATGGGGGGGGGGGGGCAATGTTGTAATTTTTTGTTTTAGACAAGACATTTGAGGGGCCTGGTCCCTGCTTGAAATTATAGCGGTGGGCGAGGGGGCAGTAATCACATAATCTTAGTTTTGATAGGCCATGCGATATCTAAAACATTTAATCAACTGTAAATAGTCCTAAATTTTATAACTTTGTTTAAACATCCAGTAAGTGTGTAATTTTGATCTTGTACCATGAAGAACATCCAATATCTCATAAGATAAGTAAGAATTAAACACTTGCATATGCTGGTCACAAAACGTCTCTTTAACTTCTTTATAAAACCTTGTGTGTCCTCGCCTCCGATGCAGACCCAAGCTGCATATTGTGTCTACCCCGCTGGGGTCTGCCCTTCTTTGACAAGTTTTAGCGTAGGAAAAGTGACTTTATTTCTAATTGGCCGAGTATGATTACTATGGTAACAGACTTCAGTATACTCGGGACTAGAGGCTGCTGCTGGTCTAGGCGATAATGAGAAACTTGCTGATTGGTGTCTCAGTCTAGGGAGAGGGTCACAGCCTAGTTTTGTTTACCTTACTATAAATAAAATCCTGTCAAAGTATGGCAGACCAAGTGTAGGAAAAACGGAATTTGGTCTGTTTAGCAGGCATATGTGTCTTTTTGTAGCCAGACATATGAAAAAAAACCCTCAACACTCGTCATCAAAAATGAAAGATGAGATCACGTTAAAATTCTCGTGACATTGACCTCTGTATAGTAGTCATAACTTACATGTATGTGCATGCAGAAAATACACACACGACCAAAAAAAGGGTGAAGGACAAAAGCAAATGACAAAATAAAAAAGCGACGTGCGCAGTTTATTAACTGGGTTGTCTATATTTATTATCAAATACGAGTCGTTTCACGGGCATGGAGTGTGCGGGCCGCACTGTCAAAGCTTTTCATACCTTCTTATGTATATGAGACAAAGGCCTCACCATCGACTGCAGGTAGTGGAGGGAGATGAGGGAAGAGGGTCTGCATTGCGCGCAGTTGTCAAGGCATTTGTTTCGTGCGCCAGTGTATCGCAGAGTGAGATATTATTTGCTCTCGATGATTAGCCGAATACACTTACTTGAAACATTACGAAAGGTAGCCCTAATAGTAGGCCTATTATGTACGTATTTCCATTGGAATGCGTGTGAGTGTAAGTACAAATTAATCTCATTGGTAACTTCATTTTATGCACAGAATTCACAATTTTTCCAGGTGTAGACCTTGGTTGAACACGAAAAGTGAGGTGGTTGCTGTTCTTGCAACACTTTTCCTTGTTGCATAATTCACACTGTGTTGAGTGATGATCAAAATATAAAATGGCTGGAAACATCTTTCCAATTCGTAAAAAAGTCTGCTTGGTGTGCAACTACTTTACATCATATCAATTTTTATTTCCAACTCGATTTTACCTGGTATAAACATTTCCACTCGTTCTACTTTTTCTTCAAGACTTTCAAGCTCGTCTTTATTTTTTTTCTGAAAAAATCGAAGCGATCAGGCATAATTTTCAGATTTTATACTGCTATATTCATTCTCTCTCCCTGTTCATTCTTTATTCTTGTCCCACCACAGTGCACTTTTACCCGTATGCGACATGCATACTTGCAAAGGTCCCGTCTATGGGAGAAAACGGGAGAGAAAATAATTTTACCCTGGATTAAGAGGGTCACCTCCAATGCAGACTGTAAAAATAATACTTTGAAGAAAAACAAACAAACCAACAAAACACAACTTGCCAGATGGACAAGACTGCTGAACAAACGTTTTTCAGTTTCCTCCTACCTATTCAATAACACACTTTAGGACATATAGATTAACCCAATCAAAGTGGTGTTAATTTCGCTTGGAGGATGGGGGGCGGGTGGATCCTGAAGATCTCAGACCTGTTTTATGACTACAAATTTTAAGTAACACTACATCTTTGAAACAGATAGTGTACTATGTGGATTTATTTATTTATTTATTTATTTATTTATTTGTTTATTTATTTATTTATTTATTCATTTATTTATTTAATTAGTTAATTAATTAATTAATTAATTATTCATTCATTCATTCATCCATCCATCCATTTATTTATTTATTTATTTATTTATATATTTATTTATTTATTTATTTATTTATACAGGGTAACATGTTCAGCAGAGCTGTTCTTCCACGGGGCCCAGTATTATATACAACTATATACATCGAAATAAGGATAAAAGTAGTAGTAAAAACAAACATTGAAAAGTACAAAGTAGCATTTAAGCATCAATAAAATACAAGTAAATAAAATGTACAAAGAGGCATTAAAACAACACTCGTTAAAACAGTGCTTCTGGTATTCCAACTTAAAATCGTAAACACTTGGACACTGTTTTAAGAAAATAGGAAAACTATTCCATATCGTAGCACCATCGTACAGCAAACTTTGCTTATACAGCTCTTTGTATAGGCGTAGAACCATAACATTTAAAGAATTGGATTGTCTTGTTTCTTCGCAATTTAGATCAGGTAAAAGGTATAATTGATCGCATAAATAATTTGGAGCCAAACCATAAATACATTTATACATAGGCGTCGCCGAAGGGAATCTTCGTCTTTGTTCTAAATTTTGCCACTTTAAACTTTTTACTAAGTTTTCACCTCGAATATTAATACAGTCGAAATTACCTGTTATGATCCGAGCCGCTGCATTTTGTAACATTTGATCCGTTTTAGTTCTAACCTTACTAGCACCCGAGACGGAGGCATTCCCCGGTATACATGATGAGTTTACTGCAGACCATAAGCGCTCTCTGACTCAGTGAAGCATAAATACCGAGAAATGACGCAACATTGCGGTGACAGGGAGTTCTGTAATATAAATGCTGACATGGTTTCTGATTTTATAGACCGGCTTAAGACGAACTCATCTCCTGGGTGTGACAGTATAACTGCCGAGCACCTTATACATGTATATGGAAAATCACAGTTGCTGTTAGAATGTCTTTCTGACCTATACTCTGCCATTTTTACCTTCAGTATTGTACCTGAGGTTTTCTTGACTGGCATCATCGTTCCTATCCTGAAGATAAGTACCCTTAACCCTAACGCTGTTGAACACTATAGATTTATTATGCTGAGCTCTGTTCACGCTAAAGTAGTTGAATTATTTATGATCCCTGCGGACAATATTAGTGATGTACAACTTGGTTTCCGTAAAGGGCGAAGCGCTTCCTTCGGTTGTGCATTCCTTCATGACGTTATTTCTTACTACAACAATAGGCATTCCCCGGTATATCTATGTGCGTTAGATCCCAAGAAATGTTTTGATAGTATATGGCATGACGGGCTATTGTATTTGTGTCTTTTTGTCCAAAACCACTTCCTAGTAGTCATTACCCTATTCCGTAGTCCGAACTCTTTACTCTCCATAAGCTAACCTGTCCGTAACTTATATACATAGAAGTTCTATTGTCCATATTGCACACGTTCCTCTGTAAAATTTTGACATAGGCTGTATTAGCCCCAATAAATTAAAGGGTCTTCAGCGGGTAACTACTCAACATGTTTCGGAGCCTTTTACCCGTACATGTCTCTCTGAGTAACGGCTCCTTGTCTAAGCTAAATATTCAGCAAAGACAACCCACATAATAATGAATAAATATGAACGTGGCAATTGATGAATTAGCTAAATATGTGAAGTTTTGCATATAAATGCAGAGCTTCATATCAAAGAAGAACACCCGTCAAACAAACCATAACTACCAAATTTTCATAGTACATGTTCAGATAAGAACAATTTGACTTACCCCTGAACCAATATGTACCCTTTCTAGCTGGACAGCTTATCCTAGTTAAACCATCCACCAATGTTTAACTGAAGTGGAAACAAGCTGGGGCATTATATTCAGTCCCAGTGATTGTAAAATAAACAGTTGCAGCTAGACCACCTGTACAAACCAAGGGAAATCCTGACAAGGACTGTAACAATGTACTTCCTGCACCAGAGATAAATACAAACTCCATGATGACACCTACTCCTCAAACAATTAAGCTCTATTTAACTGCCAACCCTGAGTCAATGTGTCAACTTAATGTGTCAGGTTTGTGACACTTGAGAAAATACTGTCAATTTTGAGTAATTTTTTAATACTGAGTAAATGTGCATTTAGGCATATCAGAAAAGAATGGAAGTCATTAGCTTTTATGCCAAAAACATGCTATCAAAACAATTTTTCTTAAATGGATTTTAAATACAATTAGGCAAACATGCAACTGTCGTAGGGCGCTTCTTGCTACCTGTAGCCCCTGGGGGTTACCTAACAGAAAACATGTAAGCCTAAAATGTCTGATAGTGAATATTAAAACAGAAAGATGCCAAAAGATAAAGTTAAGTAGCAAAACAGTCAAGTCTAAAAACTGTAAATTATTGTGGCCAAACTTTCTAATAATCTTTGGATGTTAATAGTAGAATTATAGGGCAAGTCAGAAAAGAATGAAAGTCTTTTGTATTTATGTCAAGAGAATGCAATGAAAATATTAACCAGATATCAAGTACAATTAGGCAAGCTTGTAACTGTCGTAGGCCGCTTCTTGCTACCTGTAGCCCCTGGGGGTTTACCTAACAGAAAACAAGCTAGCCTAAAATGTCTGAAAGGTGAACATTTAAACATAATGGTGTCAAAAGATAAAATTAAGTAGCAAAACAGGCAAGTCTAAAATCTCTAAAATTATTGAAGCCAAACTTTCTAACCATCTCAAGATATTTACAGCAAAATTTGTAGAAATATTTGATCAAAAGTATATTTGTATAAACTTATTAATGTTCTCCCAAAATGCCATTGGATGCTATTACATAAATGGTATTCTAATTCCCATGCCTTTGTTAGATGAAACGGTGACGCCAGTCGCTCCTTTCCTGTTAAAAGAAGTGTCAGACAGAGTAGTGTTTTGTCCCCTTACCTCTTTAATATTTTTATCGATGACATGTTACAAGATGTCAGCCTGCAATCCAACGGTTTGCGTATAGGTGATTATTCTTATAGCGTTTTAACCTACGCTGACGATGTTACTTTATTCAGCAGTACTCTGTCCGGTCTGCAGAACTCTATTGATATTTGTACTCAGTATTCAAGGTTCTGGAGGTTTAAGTTTAACCCTCATAAATTTTAGCGTAATTTTCTGCATATATACACGGATGGTGAGCTTATGTCCATGAGCGACGATGTTAATATTTGAGGCGTATATTTCAACAATAAAAATACATATAATGATCATATTGAACACCGTATTCGACAGTGTAGACTTAACTATTCCAGTCTCTGTAACACTGGTCTCTCGTATCCGGGTCTAGACTCTAAAGTCAAAACTCATATTAGGAAAAGTATATGTACACCAGTTCTTTCCTATGTACTTGAAATGTTATCAATATCCAACAGTTCACTGTCTTCATTAGAGTCCACTCAGGGTACTCTTGTGAAACGATATGTTTGAATTGGTAAACGGTCTCATAATACCTGTCTATTAAAATCCCTTGATATTCCCTGTGTCTCGAACCAGATTGCTGTCAAAACTCTATCCTTACTTAATCGGTGTTTTAAAACCCAGTCTCCCTTAACAACCTTATACTCCCATTTATCTTGCAGAATATATTGTTCTTGGCAAGAGAAATAAAGACTCCATTGTTGATCGAGTCTTAAAACTAGGCTACTACCCTGTTAATGTTGCTTTTTCCGATTTCCGCTTCCTTTGTCCCTCATTATGTCCCTGGTGACGGCACTGTGGACTCGCTCAGATATCTTGTGCACCATGAGAATTTATAAAGCCATGGGCTGAAGAACATGTTTTGGCTGTTTTACTGACCAGACGTTTCTGAACATATGGCCAGTGGAGCAGCTCAAAATAATTCATTAATGGTCACTGTTCACTTCACATTTATTTCTGGCCATATGTAGTATATCTGAGAATTATATAAAGTCATGGACTGGAAAACATGCTATGGTTCCATTAATGGTCACTACTCTGTTCATGATATAGCGTGTTACTGACCATAAGCTGTACTGTATTTTATTCGCAGGCGGATTGGTTTTGCTTTTTGCTTTTTTTTTTTTTTTTTTTTTGAAGTAATTTACTTTTATTTCCCGGAACAGGGGCTGAATGAAATAAAATAATATCAATATCATGACAGGGTGCTCCTAGGGTCGCCAGAGGGGGGCAAGCGGTAGCGGCCTAACCTCTGTGCGAACCCACGTGACATAATTGATTCATATTTTTATTTGCATACTTTCGATGTTTTACCGAGTGTTATTACGTCATTTTATTTATATGTACTATGGTAACGTTCCCCCATGCAGTGGCATGGCATTAGCTGTGTTGGTTTTGTACCCTTTCACTGTTTTGTATCTTTCATTTTACATACTGCAGTTGTTATCTTACTTTCTGCATGGTGTATTTTATCTGTCTTTATCATTTCGATGTACTCATTTGAATGTTCTTTTAATTTCTCCGTTCGCGGAGGTTCAATATAGTAATAATAATAATAATAATAATAATAATAATAATAATAATGATTGATGATGATGATGATGATGATAATAATAATAATAATGATAATGATAATGATAATAATAATAATAATGATAATGATAATGATAATGATAATAATAATAATAATAATAATAATAATAATAATAATAATAATAATAATAATAATAATAATAATAATAATAATAATAACAATAATGTTAATAATAATAATCTGCGTATACATAACACATATAGTTTGGTACACTGATCTAAGAAAATAACAAAAAAATCCCCATGAACTGTCATTTTCATTAGTCAACCAAAACGAAACCTCCGAGTAATGTGCATATTATTGTGTTCACAAGCCATTCTCTGTCAAGTAAAGGTTTTATGACAATGCCGCCATTTGCCATTAAATTGCCTTTTGGAACCTGACACAATTCGTACCATGGAACCTGTTTATACTGACATTCTAATAGAACTGCGATAAAATGTGTGTGTAGTCCTTCATACAATCCACCCACGTTGTATAAATCAGTCAACGAATATTTCTATTGTACTTTTTAAAAGCAGTTACATGCCCACTGCGAGAAGTGAGTGACAGTTACCCGGCGCTTGTTGTATCAGTGTGGGATCATTCCACAATCACAAGAACATGAAGAGCTCCAACAGGTAGAATCATCAGCTACATTTAGTCCTCTACGATTGACAGATCTGAACATTATCACATAATGCCATTTTTAGAAGATACTTCTACTTACAGGATGGTGAAAAATGGGTCGACAGACAGATTTCGGGCGGGGGGGGGGGCTTTTTTGAAAAAAAAAATGGCATGGCGATGTGCCTCTCCTATAATTTACCATATTTCATGTAAATTATGAGCAATCCACCAGAACCTAATAAACAGGACAGATATGGTGCATCCACGGACAGTTGAACTGATTGGATAGGGTCACAATCTGAAATTTTAGGTACATTTAATTGAACAAAAATCCAAACAGCCCCTCAGCAAGTTATGAATCTACCATGCTAAAAAGACACGCAACCATGCTTCATGTACAATTTATTCATAAGAAAATAAATTCAGCAAACCTACATTTAGAATGTTAAAAAAAAATAAATGGCTGTAACAGTCCTGTGCTCATCTGACCTTACATGCACAGACTGAAGCGGCCCTGTGAACTTCAAAATGATATAAAGGTCACCTTTGTTTAAAACCATCTTCATTGTAGCTGATATGAACATATTCCCTCACCGATTTTTCTGTATTTTGAAATTTGTTAAAAATCAGAAAATGCCAGCTCCACTAAGTAGTGAACAAATTTGGTGATCAAGTCCACGTACATTCCCAGTAAGCATGAAGAGGAGTCAACTTTTGGTTTGGGAAGTGAAAACGTACAACAATGCTTTAAATAGCGAAAAAAATAATTACAGCGCCACCTGTTGATTACATTAAGGTCAAGAGTTCCCCAAGAAGTGTCTCTGTGCAATTTCAATGCAATTGGTTTGGCTGTTTTTGAGATGTTTTCACTTTTTTTTTCCTGAAAAATGAACAAGAAAATTCGTTTTAAAAAATCTTTAAATAATTGGAGCATGACCATTTGAACAAAATTTGGTAGATACCCACCTACAGCAGATGATCCTTCCCCCCCCCCCCCCCAAGTTTGAAGTCATTGTGGTTGACAGTTTTGAGAAGTCAAAAATGTGAATTTCCATTGCACATTGCACATTGCAATCCCCGTTGGCTAGCATAGTAATCAATATAAATGCATGCATTAACTAACAAATATCTGAATTTAAAAAATCGCTGAAAATCAGGGATCCAGAGTATCACTGCCTAGTATATAGGTTTATTTGCTCTTCCCACAAGCTACATTTCCACAGCTCCCCGACAATCTGAGTTACATTTTTTAAGATGAAGTCTAAAATAGCAAAAACACGCAAAAATTGTAAATATATGGGAAAATTTGCACCGCAGCATGTTAAACTACTGGGGGGGGAGGCAAAAAAAATGGAGCAATTGGCTTAGCGACTTCGGCGAAGATTCTGTTTTTTTATTTTGACCAAATATTAACAAAAATATTCATTAAAAATTCATAAGAAAAAGATAAAAATCACTAGAGGGTAACCATTTGAACAAACTTGGCACCGACCCACCTGAAGTATGTCCCCAACAAGTTTGAAGTGTATTTGGTTGACGGTTTTGGAGAAGTAAAAAATGTGAATTATACTATTCCAATCCCCATTGGAATACAATATGATCAATAGGAATGCATGCATCAACCGACAAGTTCCGTGATTGAAAATTTTGTTAAAAAATCAGGGACCCAGAGTATCTCCACCAAGTAAAAAACTTTACCCTCCAGCAAGCTACATTTTTCCAAGTATCAGAACATTCTAAATGACAGTTTCGGAGAAGTCGTAAACATCAAAAACAGAAACAAAAATTCCTTTTAAAAAATCACAGCGCCATCTGTTGTACGAAAAAATATAGGGATCCCCAGAAGTGCCCCTATGCAATTTAAAAGTAATTGGCCAAGTGGTTTCGTCGGAGATATTTTAACATTTGGTCGGAAAATGAACAAAAGAAATTCACAGAGATAACGTAAATCATTGGAGCGTGACCATTTCAACAAATTTGATAAATGCGCACCGGGGCCCGTATGCATAAAGGAGGAGTAACTTACCCATGGTATAACTTAAAACAGTTTTAGTTACCCCTTAGCTCATGGTGTAAGAAAATTGGTATGCATAAAAGCTGGTGTAGTTATAACCGGGTAACTAATCCATGGGGCAGTTACACCACTGTTTGACTGAAGACCTTGATACAAGTTTTAACCCCCTTTCCTGACACTGGCCAGCTGACCTGTCCTAGGTGAGCACAGTGAGGACAGTCGTGTGACTGATGCCCCCTTTTTTGACAGATTGCATTGCATGACTAGGCGAGCAAGGGACTTCAGATTTATGTTTGTCAAAATGAAATTGAGTGTACACACAATGGTCAATAATGGAAATATTACTGATTTTATATCTGGGCATGATAAACAATAAACTTATATGTGTGTATTTAATCCTCAAAATATGCCTGTGTTATGGATAACATGATGATGTAAGTGATCACTGGAGTTTCAATAGAACATTAAAATTTCTATCTGCCCCATATAACCCCCTTTTTCCAAGTCCAGTCACAACAACCATGGCTGCACAAGGCGTAGACAGTAAAGCCAAAAACAGGAGGAGGGGAATCGGTAACATGAGGAAAAAGAACGTTGTCTGGCTATGCCCCACAGTTATAAGTGTGCTATCCCTTTGTTAGCTGCATATTGTAACAAGTATTCAAATAGACATATGCAATGTATACATTTTTAAACATGTAATGGTCGGTAGATTGTGGAAAAGGCAAAAATTTTGATCCTGCAATTAATCGTCTCATAAACAACAGTTCGTTTGATCAGATAATACACTTCTGTGAATGACCTTTCATCAAATGTATACTTTGCATATGTTTGTATGTGCACTTTTTACCCTCGGCAAATAAAGTGCCGGAGGGTATTGTCGTCAGCTGCGTCGTCCGTCCGTCCGTCTTGTCGACGTTACTGCGATATCTCAAAAATATTGACCACAGCCTTCCCAAATTTTTGTCAGAGATGCATCTTGTGATGGACAGGTTCCAATTTAAAACTAGCTTCGTCTTTGTATTTATAAACTTCTTATGAAACTTTAAAGTATTTATCTTTTAGGCCGTCTGAGTGGTTCACATGGGGACGACGTTATCATGATATCTCAAGAAGGATCCAACGCAGCTTTCCCATTTTTTTCACTGATGCACATCATAATGGACCGCATTCCTATTGAAAACGAACTTCTTATTTTTATACTTGTGAAACTTTTGAAGTGTTTATTTGATCGCAGACCGGATGACGCACAGTACAGTGGTCTATGTCACCAGAACTTGCCCCAAGAACCAATTCAAAAGTGCCTATTCGTTTCACAGACAATAATATGGAAATTGTATGTAAATTATTCTTCTGCGAGGTCTAAAAAAATGCATAATTGAGGAAAAAAATTGTGGTCGCCGAGAGTAATCCGTTCTCTGAACGCTATTTTTACTTTATGGAGCCGAAAAAGAGATATTTGCACTGATTATACTGTAGCATAACAGGACCACCTAAAATAAATTACAGCATTATTAATGCGGACCCTTCAGTCAATGTTTCGTATTGAAGATGTCTAGTTTTTCTTTGTGCTTGTTGAATGTGTAGACTGTGGACTCTGGTGTTAAAAATGTTTTTCGTTCTACAACAAAGATTCTAATGTTATTGCAAAAGATCTGTGGAAATGTCACACATTTCGCAATAACATTAGAAGTACTGTTAAAGAAGGAATAGTATGCTAACTTTTAGAATATGTCAACGCAGACAAGGTCATTTTATGGTTCAAGTATTTGAAATTCACTTTGCCAAACAGTTTGCTTTGATCATATATATGAGTGAAGACATAATATACTGAACCCCAATGAAAAGTATCCACATGCCAATTTTGAAGTATTTTATTGTTTATACTTGAAACATTTCATACCTAGACGTGCTTAGAACTTAACAAAGCATTCACTTTTCTGGCGTAAAAATAATGTCACGCTCTACCGACATTAACGTCACTTACAGGCAAAAAATGTCATTAACTGCCCTAATTGAAAGTCACACAAATTTTTCTGTTCAATATGGGATGTGGCCACCTCGAGCATCAACACATGCTATACATCTGCGGCGCATACTGCTGACCAGGGTTTGAATTCTGTGTTGGGGAACATTATTCCATTCTTCCTGCAGAGCTTGGATCAGCTGGTTTCGGGTAGTAGGCCTAGGTGTCCTCCGTTGAATACCTTGGCCTAACTGATCCCACAAATGTTCAATAGGGCTCAGATCGGGTGAGAACGCTGGCCATTCCATGACATTGATGTTGTTCTCATTGAGAAAGTTCATTGTTAATCTTGCAGAGTGTGCACGTGCATTGTCCTGCTGAAAGATCGCCAGATCTTGATGCTGCTCCATAAATGGGACCATGTGCGGCTCCAGCACCTCATCAATGTACCGCCTAGCATTGAGGATCCCTTGAATGACCACTAGGGGTGTCCGGTAGCGGTTGCTGATGCCTGCCCACACCATGACAGAGGGTCCACCCCATCGATCTGCCTGACGGACACAGGCATCTGCATATCTCTCCCCAGTCCGGCGCCACACACGTTCTCTGCCATCTGCTCTGCTGACACAAAAACGGGACTCGTCAGTAAAAAGGACGGTATTCCACTGCTGACGAGTCCACCTGGAGTGTGCTCTACACCACTGCAGTCGTCTTTCTCTTCTGGGTTGGGTCAGCAGGTTACCCCTGTAAGGTCTTCTGGCTGTTAGGCCACTGCTCCTCAGTCGCCTCTCCACAGTAGAACTACTGACAGGACGGTGATTCACCCCTTGAGTCTCACGGGCTGTTTGGGCTGCTGTACGGAAACGGTCTCGCAGGTGCATCAGCCGGATGTGACGGTCTTGGCCAGGTGTTGTCACTCTTTCTCGGCCAGGCCTAGGCCGATCATCTACGGATCCAGTTTCTTGTTGCCGTTCAATTAGTCGTTGGATGGTGCGCCGAGTACACCCCATTCTTTGTGCGATTTGAGTGATTGGGACTCCACCCTCTGCAAGCCCCAAAGCATGGTGTCTTTGACCTTGGCTCAGACGCGGCATGATCGCCTCAACACACCTGAGACCACTGGCTTTTTTCTTGGCTGAACATCCCTTTTTAAAGCCACTGAAAACATCAGGTCATTTTAGCCATCCAATAGGAGTGGTGGTCAGAAGCCATATTCGGTGCACAAAAGTCACATGCATTATGTAACAACCCAGCAAAAGTTAAAAAGTTGTCCTGAATGACCCTGATGTAGGCTCCAAACCATGCATATATGCACACACAATACTTAGTAACTTACAAAATTAATGTGTTAATTTTTTATTGTGGATACTTTTCATTGGGGTTCAGTATATGTGTTTTATATGTTGCATGAACTGTATGTAACTTAGTCAGACCCGTCTGCTCGTCTGTCCGTTCTTGCGTAGGGCCTCGTCTGTACCATATTTCCTATACCCTTGGGCTCACACTAACCTAATTTTGCGTGGAGACACTTCCTTGAATGGCGGAGTGTCATGTGCCAAAATTGGGTCACCGTGACCTTTTTCTCAACCTTTAATCCCACAAGACGTTTCGGCTTGTGCAAGCCATATTTCTTAACTATACTTAAAAGACATGTAAAGCACAACTTAACAATCAAATTGCATTTAGCCGGACAGAGAGACTAGGTAGCGGGCAAATTATAATAAAAAATGATTGAACATTCGAGTAAATTTATTTCCTAACAAAATCTTGCCAGAAAATCTTCATCATGCACATGTTTATAAAAAGTAACTTTTCGCATGCAATATACAAAATGCATTTAACTTATCTGAAACAAACCTCACCTCTTTCGAACACAACTTTTAATGTATGTTTATATGTACTTGTTTAAACCATTGGAGAAAACAAAATACGCAGCCTGGGCCTGCTTTGGAGGCAAAATATTTTATTGAAGAATTGTTCTTGCGCTGATCAAGGCACACATGAAGGCACAATTCTTTTACTTTCATTGAAAAATTGCTTTGAATGGAAATATAATCAAACTAGGATTTTAACTTAGCCTGATTTAATAAGTGGAAGTCATTATAAATATCATCTAACTGTAAAAATACCTGACCAGTCACTAAATGTTTTATTGTCTGCAAAGCAGACCAAGTTCTGGCTAACATGGGGCAAGGATGTAGAATATTAGGCATGGTCAAGGTAAAATCATATAAGGGGTCAAAGGTAAAGGTCACAGTGACCCAAATGCACGACACAAGCATATATCTCGTGAAATATACAGCAGCGAAACGGCCTTGGATTAGGTATTATGGAACAAGATTGAAATATTCCCGCTTTTCGAAGTACAGCGGGAGTTATTTTTTCTGAATGTGTTACGCAATAAAGTAGCTTACGTGACGGAAAAGGGGTGAAGTAAGAAGAGGAAGTGCGGAGCATGGTCACGTGGTTTGTTGGGGGGGGGGGGGAGGAGGGTACGGTTGCAATGCAGGTATTCAGTCACTGTAGTTCGGACCTACGATATATACACTCAAAATTTGTAAACGATTTCAATTTTAAAGGAAGTTTCTGCAACGAGTTTTGCTAATTTATTTATTTGAGTTATTATTATTATTGTTACTGATATTGTTATTGTTATTGTTATTATTATTATTATTATTATTATTATTATTATTATTATTATTATTATTATTATTATTATTATTATTATTATTATTATTATTATTATTATTATTATTATTATTATTATTATCATTTTTTGAGGTGGAGTTCGGCATCTCACTCCGAGGTTAACGTTACATGCGCCAAACACAGGTTCCCAGAGTCTTTTGGCCAAATAATATAATTCTAAAGGTTTTATTTCTGGTTTTTCCTGGGCGGCTACATTGACCAATAAAGGGTAACCTTTATTGACGTTTGTTTTTCTATGCATTTGATTAAGACATACATGGTTTCCAAGTGTAGTAAGATGGAACTTGGTTTGCTTTGCAGGCAATAAAATATTAAGTTTCACGCAAACTGTCAGTCATTGTTTTTCATGCTAGTAATGGATACAGTGTGGATTTCTGTAATTAAAGTATTTTCATGTGTAGATTTGCAGTAGAGAAAACGCATTTAATATTCAGATAGTGCGTACATTGGGCATGCTTGACTAATGTACACACAGTACAATTTTGTTTATTAATGGTAACAGCACAAGGCATGTGAAATGGAGCTGATCTTTCGTACTGTTGGTATCACTATTTGACATTTTATCATGTATGAACACTCACTTAATGTACAGTGTTATAAGTATTTACGTTACATATCATAATAGGTCCCTCGTATACAAGGAAATAGACTTCCACTGGGACTTACACCTCCGTTAAACTATCCCCCTGGCACGTTTAGAGATCTAGGGTAGTTTAAGGCCATTTACACCATGGGTTAAGCTATACTTCCTTCTTGCATACGGATTCTTAAACCTGGTGTAACTTTACACCAGGGGTAACTTTGCAACACTTTTATGCATACGGATTAGACTTTACACCATGGTTGTTCCCTGGAATAAGCTAAACCACAGCTAAACCACCTAAATGCATACGGGCCCTGTTTAGAAGTGTTTATGGCCAAAGAAGTGAAAAATGTGAATGGACGGACAACAAACAATTTTTTTTACCCTCCCACAATGTACAATTACACCATATTCTGAGCATATTTTGAATCACGCTTTCTGAGATGTCAAAAGTAAAACACACAAAATTTTGCTAAAATGGAACAAAATCGCAGTTCTGCGTGTTGAGCAAATCAAGATCCAGACGTCTCTAGGGCCCGTATGCATAAAGAAAGTGTAACTTACCCATGGTATGACATAGTGTATGATTCTATTGTAATGCGCAGGTCTGTATTGGCAATACAGACCTGTAAATACAGACTTGACCTCAACTGTTCACAGGTTATTTCGACCCCACAATAACAAACACCAAATGACAATTGCTGCAAAATCACTTGTTATTTCACTGAAAAGAAACACACTGATTCATTTAAATACCATACGGTTTAATGATCACTCACCACCTGAACACAATGTAGTTCACTTTCGTCATTTGTACATTATTTGTTTACAAATTATTTCTAAATGACCTTTGCTCTTTCTTGACAAAAAAATCATTGCATTAACTTACACATTTTAGACAAAAGCTACACGCCTATCTGACCGAAAATAATTACCATGCGAAATTGATTCATTCAATAATCTTAATTTAATACAAACCAGCCTACCTTCAAGTTCTTTTGATCGTGGTCTGATAGAGTAAAACACATATGGGCTGTTCTCTTCTTGCACCATGTGGAGGTTGCGGGCACATGCAATGGTTGATTGAAGCTCCTCATATTAAATTTTCAGGTCCTCACATGCTGAAAGTTCGGAGTCTAAATGACCGCAAATTTGGGTAAGCTCAAAGTCCATTGCATCGTCTTCAACGTCATTTTGAAGAAGCTGGGTCAAATTTAAATCATCCAAATCAAAATTCCATGCACTTTGCTGTGAAGAGGCCATTTCCACCGCCAAGATAGTTACGGCAAATGCAAAAAAAAAAGTGAACTGCACCCATTGAATGGAAATTCTCAGAATGAAAATTCTGGACTGGCAACCTTGAAAGGACGTGCGAACAGTGTCCTGCCATCCAAGAATTCCTATCGCTTTGTGTGTCTGCACGCGCTGCCAAATACCCTTTACCCAAGTGTTATGGGGACCATTAATTTAAACCGCCTGAATGAATGAACGTTATTGGCTGCAATACAATAGAATTATACACTATGTTAGATAATGTTCTTGGCTATGGTCTGTGGCCAAAATACAGACCCATGCACTCGGACGGTAAACAATGACCTTTGACCCGTGTGGGCACCCTCGAATGGACCTTTGTGACCTCGGCTTCGCCTCGGTCACAAAGATCCATTCTCGGGTGTCCACACGGGTCATTGGTCATTGTTTACCGTCCGAGTGCATGGGTCTGTATTTTGGCCACAGACCTGGCCGCGAACATTATCCTACACTTAAAACAGTTTTAGTTACCCCTCCGTTCATGGTGTAAGAAAATCGGTATGCATAAAAGCTGGTGCAGTTATAACTGGGGTAACTAATCCATAGGAGCAGTTACGCCACTGTTTAACTGAAGACCTTGATACAAGTTTTAACCCCCTTTCCTGACACTGGCCAGCTGACCTGTCCTAGGTGAGCACAGTGAGGACAGTCGTGTGACTGATGCCCCCTTTTTTTGACAGATTGCATTGCATGACTAGGCGGGCAAGGGACTTCAGATTTATGTTTGTCAAAATGAAATTGAGTGTACACACAATGGTCAATAATGGAAATATTACTGATTTTATATCTGAGCATGACAAAACAAAAAACTTATATGTGTGTATTCAATCCTCAAAATGTGTCTGTGTTATGGATAACATGATAATGTAAGTGATCACTGGAGTTATAATCGAACATTAAAATTTCTATCTACCCCCATATAACCCCCCTTTTCCAAGTCCAGTCACAACAACCATGGCTGCACAAGGCGTGGACAGTAAAGCAAAAAACAGGAGGAGGGGAATTGGCAACATGAGGAAACAGAACGTTGTCTGGCTATGCCCCACTATTATAAGTGCGATATCCCTTTGTTAGCTGCATATTGTACGAAGGATTCAAATAGACACATGCAATGTATACATTTTTACCTCAGCTGACTTGTCAGTCAGCTGAGGTTTTTTGAGGGTCCGTCGTCCGTCGTCCGTCCGTCCGTCCGTCTGTCGTCCGTCCGTCCGTCCGTCATCCACAATTCACATTTTCGACTTCTTCTCCAAAACCGTCAGCCAGATTCACTTTAACCTTGGTGGAGATGTGCCTTGGGTGGGTCTCTACCAAGTTTGTTCAATTGGTCACGGTCCAGTGATTTTTGGATTTTTAATGAATTTTTTTGTTCTTTTTTGGGTAAATCTTAAAAAATCTTCTTCTCCGAAACCGCTCACCCAATTGCTTTGATATCACACAGAAACACTTTCTGGGACTCCTAGTTCTTAATTTGTTCACCAGGTGGCGCTGCAATTTTTTTCCTAATTTTTTATGAATTTTTGTGTGTTATAGCTATTTTCGACTTCTTCTCCAGAACCGTCACTCAGATTAAGCTGAAACATGGTGGATGTGTTCCTTGTAGAAGGGTCAAACAAAGTTTTTCACTATGTGGGAATGCTGCAGATTCCTGATTTTTAACGATTTTTTCAATTCTGGTACTTGTCGGTCAATGCAGCTTTCCTATTGATTACTATGGAAGTCAATGGGCATTCTAATGGTAATTCACATTTTCGACTTCTCATCCAAAACCGTCATCCAGATTAACTTCAAACTTGGTGACAATGTACCTTGGGTGGGTTTCTACCAATTTTGTGCAAATGTTAATGCTCCAGTGATTTTTGGATTTTTAATGAATTTTTTTGTTTGTTTTTTTCGAAAAATCTTTAAAAATCTTCTTCTCCGAAATTGCTTACCCAATTGCTTTGATATCACACAGGAAGACATCTAGGGACTACTTGTTGTTAATTTGTTCACCAGGTGGGGCTGCAGTTTTTTTCTGATTTTTATGAATTTTTGAGTGTTATAGCTATTTTCGACTTCTTCTCCAGAACCGTCACTCAGATTAAGCTTACATGTGGTGGATATGTTCCTTATGGAAGGGCCAAACAAAGTTGTTCACTATGTGGGAATGCTGCGGATTCCTGATTTTTAATGATTTTTTTCAATTCGGCTCCTTTGGGGTAAATGCACCTTTACTATTGATTACCATGTAAGTCAATGGGCATTCTAATGCTAATTTACATTTTCGACTTCTTCTCCAAAACCATCATCCAGATTTACTTCAAACTTGGTGGCAATGTACCTTGGGTGGGTGTCGACCAGGTTTGTTCCAATGGTCATGTTCCAATGAATTTGGATTTTTTTGATTTTTTTTTCAAAAATCTCTACAAAAGTTTTAATAGGAAAACTTAACAAGGGAATTTCTTGTAATGGTCATAACTTTAATAATATTGACCAGATTTACTTCAAACTTGGTGGGGATGTGCATCGGGTGGATCTCTACTAAGTGTGTTCAAATGGTCACGCTCTATTGATTTTTGGATTTTTTATGAATTTGTTTGTTCTTTTTTGGGGCAAACCTTCAAAATTCTTCTCCTCTGAAACCGCTCACCAAATTGCTTTGATATCGTACATAGACACTCCCGGGGACACCTAGTTCCCAATTTGTTCACCAGGTGGCGCTGCAATTTTTTTATGAATTTTTTGTATGGTTTTGCTATTTTTTACTTCTTTTCAGAACTGTCCCTCAGATTAAACTGAAATGTGATGGATATGTTGTTGTGGAAGGGTCAAACAGTTGTTTAGTAGGTGGCACTGCTTTGGATTCCTGATTTTTAAGGATTTTCAATTACGGTACTTACCAGTCAGTGGAGCTTTCCTATTGATTACTATGTAAGTCAATGGGCATTCTAATGCTAATTGACAGGACAACTGACACGAAATTTGCTGTTTACTTGATAACTTGAGATCTGTTTTGAGTTAGCTACACATGTTAATTATTCTGTATGGTCATGCTGAGACAGTACATGAATGACCTTGACCTCGTTTGTGGGGTCACAGTACAACATACATGAATTTTACTCTTCTTATAACTTGAGAACTACTTGAACTTTGATGTTGCACATGTAAGTGTTCTTCTATAAAGGTCAGACTTACTCAGAACATGGTGTCCTTGATCCTTTCCCAAGTTCATAGAGCTGCAAGTGTGATGAATGTCAAGATCAGCTGAGGCACGGGCTGTTCACACAGCCCTCTTGTTAAACAAGTAATGGTCAGTAGATTGTGGAAAAGGCAAAAATTCTGATCCTGCAATTAAATGTCTCATTAACAACAGTTCGTTTGATCAGATAATACACTTTTGTGAATGACCTTTCATCAAATGTATACTTCGCATATGTTTGTATGCGCACATTTTACCCTCGGCAAATAAAGTGCCGGAGGGTATTGTCGTCAGCTGCATCGTCCGTTCGTCCGTCTTGTCGACGTTACCGCGATATCTCAAAAATATTGACCACAGCTTTCTCAAATCTTTGTCAGAGATGCGTCCTATGATGGACCAGGTTCCAATTTAAAACTAGCTTCTTCTTTGTATTTATAAACTTCTTATGAAACTTTAAAGTATTTATCTTTTAGGCCCTCTGAGTGGTGCATATGGGGACGACATTACCATGATATCTCAAAAAGGATCCAACGCAGCTTCGCCAAATCTTTTTCACAGATGCACATCATAATGGACCACATTCCTATTGAAAACCAACTTCTTTTTATTTTTATACTTGTTATGAAACGTTTGAAGTGTTTATTTGATGGCAGACTGGGTGACGCACAGTACAGTGGTCTCTGTCACCAGAACTTGCCCCAAGAACATATTCAAAAGTGCTTCTTAATTTCACAGACAATAATATGGAAATTGTATGTAACTTTTCGCATGCAATATACGAAACGCATTTAACTTATCTGAAACAAACCTCACCTCTTTCGAACACAACTTTTAATGTATGTTTATATGTATTTGTTTAAACCATTGGAGAAAACAAAATACGCAGCCTGGGCCTGCTTTGGAGGCAAAATATTTTATTGAAGAATTGTTCTTGCGCTGATCAAGGCACACATGAAGGCACAATTCTTTTACTTTCATTGAAAAATTGCTTTGAATGGAAATATAATCAAACTAGGATTTTAACTTAGCCTGATTTAATAAGTGGAAGTCATTATAAATATCATCTAACTGTAAAAATACCTGACCAGTCACTAAATATTTTATTGTTTGCAAAGCAGACCAAGTTCCAGCTAACTTGGGGCTAGGGTGTAGAATAATAGGCCCGGTCAAGGTAAATCATATAAGGGGTCAAAGGTAAAGGTCATAGTGACCCAATTTTTAGTGCATGACACAGGCATATATCCCGTGAAATATACAGCAGCGGAACGTCCTTAGATTAGGTATTATGGAACACGATTGAAATATTCCCGCTTTTCGAAGTAAAGCGGGAATTATTTTTTCTCAGTGTGTTACGCAATAAAGTAGGCTAAGTGACGGAAAAGGGGTGAAGTAAGTAGAGGGGGTGCGGAGCATGGTCACGTGGTTTGGGGTTTTTGTACGGTTGCAATGCAGGTATTCAGTCACTCCAGGTCGGACCTTCAATATATACACTCGAAATTTATTAACAATTTCAATTTTAAAGGAAGTTTCTGTAAGAAGTTTTGTTTATTTATTTTATTTATAATTATTGTTATTGTTATTGTTATTATTATTATTATGATTATTATTATTATTATTATTATTATTATTATTATTATTATTATTATCATCGTTGTTGTTGTTGTTGTTGTTGTTGTTGTTGTTGTTGCTGTTAATATAATTTTAAAGGTTTTATCTCTGGTTTTTCCTGGGCGGCTACATTGACCAATGAAGGGTAACACCTATTGACGTTTGTTTTCCTATGCATTTAATTAAGACATACATGCTTTACAGGCCATAAAATATTTAGTTTCAAGCAGACTGTCATTGTTTTTCATACTAGTATTGGATACAGTGTGAATTTCTGTAATTACAGTATTTTTATGTGTAGATTTGCAGTAGACCAAACGCATTTAATATTCAGATAGAGCATACATTTGGCATGTTTGACTAATGTACACACAGTACAATTTTGTTTATTAATGGTAACAGCACAAGGCATGTAAAACGGAGCTGATCTTTCGTACTGTTGGCATCACTATTTGACATTTTACCACATATGAACATTCACTTAATGTACAGTGTTATGATTATTTACGTTACATATAATAACAGGTCCCTCGTATGCAAGGAAATAGACTTCCACTGGGACTTACACCTCCGTTAAACTATCCCCCTGGCACGTTTAGAGATCTAGGGCAGTTTAAGGCCATTTACACCATGGATTAAGCTGTATTTTCTTCTTGCAAACCGATTGTTAAACCTCGTGTAACTTTACACCGGGAGTAAGTTTGCAATAACTTTATGCATACGGATTAGACTTTACACCATGGTCATTCCCTGGAATAAGCTAAACCACAGCGAAACCACCTTTATGCATACGGGCCCAGAAGTGTTCCTCTGCAATTCCGAAGCAATTGACCTAGCGGTTTCGAAGATGACTTTTTAAGCTTTTGTTCCCCGCTCACCCACCCACCCCACCAAAAAAAAAAAAAAAAACCAAACAGGGTAGACCCCAGCTAAGTTTGAAGAGGATCTGACCGACACTTTTGGAAAAGAAGTCACAACCCTATTTGTGGAGGGACGACGCACAACACAACAGTCTAAGCTCAGTCGACAGACAAGTCCGTCGAGCTTATCATTTTGGATAATTTGTGAATCTGCATTACACTTTCCTCATCTGTACCGTGACTGGCCGCAACTTGCTTGTAAGGGAAGGCCTCGTGCACGGTATAGCGCAGCGAGCGCAGAGTCGTCAACAAAATGGTGGGATGGTCAGGTCGGTTAGTCCAATTAACATTTGACAGCACGTGAGTCTATTTCTGTAACAAGAGTAGAAGGGCAGGGATCAAGGCAAGTGGTTTTGGCAGAGGGGGCAAGGGTTGTCAGGTCCTGATGTACTGCTGCAGGAAATAAAAACTGCTTCATTTCAGAGTATGGGAAATACATAACCTCTGGAGCACATTGCAGAAAAGGAAAATACATTAGCTCTGGAGCACATTGCAGAAAAGGGAAATACATTACCTCTGGAGCGCATTACAGAAAAGAAGGTAAATATTATATGTTTGAAAAATCAAGGGGCTTCAACATTAGATAACTTATAAAAAAATAAAATTATCACATTTATCCAATATACAAATTTTTTTATGCAATTTCATATGAAGGGCATGGATATTAACTGTGTCAAGTATGCATCAACCAAAAACAAAAGGAGGCGCCACTACGGGGCACGGGCAACCCTTACCCCTCCCTTACACATGAAGTAAGGCGTGACTGGTCACGTAATACGGTCTGGCCAATCGTGCGCAAAGGGTTTCGAAATAAAGGGAGGAAGCTCTTTGTTACAATGATGGCAGCCAAGGAGGAGAAGGTGAGTAACCGTCTCTGTATTATCGCAGGGAACAATTTAACCGGTATCGCATCGCAAAAGGCGATACAAAATGTACCGTGTGCGACATAATCAGCTGTCTGTGGAGCAAAGTTGCGATACGGTAATTTTTTCTCGTATTTTATACAGAAGCTTTTGAAACGTATCTGCGGTGACAAATGCATTAATTGTCATGAATTTTGGCTTAATTTTCAATTATAAAACCCATACATTGTTGTTTCGAATTTTACTGCAGCTTTCTGATCTCTCTGTTTGTTGACATCTTCCTTTTGGGTCACCATTAACTCCTAGCACTCTGCCAGTGTCTGGTATCGCACACAGTGTGCCACCGGGCAGTTCTCTGATCGCTTGCGCAAGAGAGGACATGCTGGATTGAACGCACCTGGGCTATGTGAGTTTTGCGATTCAATCGTAGTGATCAACACAAAGTCGGTCAGAAATTACATGAGGTATAATTCTGTGCAATTTTTAGTTCAATTTACCCCCTAAATTTTTTTTATGCTTTATGGGATGTCAAGCGTCTGGTCACCCTTTTTTTTTTTTTGTTACCAGCAAACACGGTCACGGCCTAGCCCCATTTCTGAGGCATCGACGGTGTTGTTTTAATATGGGCACCATCTCCGCCTCATAACAGGTAATGCATTTCACGCAGACCTCTCAATAAATACCTCAATTGCACGATATACATAAATGTTCGTGTCCAATGTCTCATATGTATGTGTTCCTTGAAGGTCTGTCTCATTCATGTTACATTTTGGTAAAGTTTCATGCCATGGGAAACAAGATATTGACTTCGTTTTCTGCGACGCTAATGGAATTCCGCCTCCAAATCGTGACCGCTGCCATAGCCGGACGAGAATTGCGTTTGCGCACGCGTGACCGGAAGTATACATTTACACGTGCGTGTTCTCGATTCACATGACTTCGTTTTCTTGTGGGTAAGTACATGCATTTGTCTCAAGTAAAGGGTAAGTTTATAGACAGGTCAACGAGTTTCACATATATATAACAGTATCAGTCAGGATAATCTCTTTCCAAAGGTTTAAGACTGGTAAATCCCTGCATAATTATATGGTCCATGTGATCACGGACATGAATAATGCACGTGTTTGTATACATCCGGTCACGCATGCGCAAAAACCGTTCAATATCGCAAGTTCGCGCGAGAAGAAAACATGCATGCGAATCGCCTATGGAAGCAGGCAAGTTACGAGTGGAAAAATGTGGATAAATACCATATCATGGAACAGTGGCTCGCGAAGATACACGAGACATAAACATTATAACAAAGAGAAACACCATACCATAAAAAAGTTGTCAAATAACCCATGATTATTTTATAATGAAGCACTCAATTGTGACATTCCACTGAGAACCATTACCCTTTCTGAGGCTGAGAAGCCGTCCATCCCAACATAGCGGCTCGATGCCTCATACTGGGGCTAGGTCACGGCCGTGCAACACTAGCGAGTGTGAACAGGCATGACTCCGGGCATGGTTTTCCGTTATGTGCGTATATTTTTCCCGGCCTTCGGTCATAAATTTCATTCCTCATTTGTTCTTTTATACACATTTTTATCCTTTCAGACATTTTAATCAAATTAAAACAACAAACTTTGGATAAAACATCGTGCCGTGACGTATCTGAGACAGTGATCGACAACACATCGTGTTTACGCAAATCTCAATCAGGCTTAGCTTCGTCACCGTGTGGTAACGGAATCTGCGTATTTTCCTTGCCTTGTTTATGGAATTTTCATTCCTGCCTTTATCTGTGTCTAGATATGTTCCATCGAAGTCGTTTTGTGAAAGTATAATGTCAAAATTTCGCATCTTGGTCCTACAATCTTTGCGTGAATGCGACATGTTCACCTGCACAACAAATCGAACTTGACTCAAGCACATGGCAAACAACGAGTTTGATTGGACGGTGACTTGCACGTGACCAAATCCATCCAATGAGAAACCTGAAAATGACGCAGCGCATTTATAAGGAGGTTCGATTCTCATTCTGGGCTATTTTTTGGAGGGATGCCCCAGGAATATTTATTTCTTGGCCAATAAGAGAGCTTGTTACATTAAGAGACGAAATTCTGAGGATTCCAGCAGTGTAAAAAACAATGGCGGACGACGCAAAACGTCGTGGCGGCAAAGGGGCAAAGTTACTAAGTTATAGCGTAAATTTTGGGAGTATAATATAACTTAATTTTAGTATGATATTTTTGGCCTTGCTCCTGTACATTTGAATTTCTGCACAGGCCCAGGTCCTCCTGCACTAAGGTTGCCTGGCTAAGGATCCATTGGTTTTACGTGCAGACAGTAGTGAGCAAGACAAGTGCATAATACTAGCAAGCCAAAATAATATGTAACAGCTAGGCTGTGGAAGCTCCCGAAGGCAAAGTACGACTCGCATGGCCTGCTATCGCAGGCATGCTCGTTTTGACTCGACGCTTTGTTGCCCAACTGTGTTTGGTGTCTTTGCAAGCGTGATTCATATTTTGCGATGACTGTGTTTTGTGTAGTTCCCTACAGCCTGATTCATATTTCCCGTGCAGCGCCGCTATATTGATATTTTCCGTATCTGTACGACGTAGCGGCGAGGCAGGGAACCAGCCAAGGCCATAGTCTGGGGCCGGTGAGCGTTTATCTTGACTTATCAACTGTCATTCCCTGAAGAAGGACTAATGATCCGAAAATTTGAGAAAATATTAATAATTATGTACACGACAATGAACTTGTTCTTTCATTTGGGTTAATCTGTCGCGGAGAATGATCAGTTTTCATGGGTTCTAGACTGCACTTCCGGTTCCTGTTTGCTTCAAAAAACAACTTCCGTGCTGCAAGCAATTCAGGCCATCCACTAGCAAGATAAAGGAGCATGAATTAATTTGTTTCCTGTACGCACGTAACGGTTTAGCTCCCTTCGGGAGCTATACTGAACCCCAATGAAAAGTATCCACATAAAAAAATTAACACATTAATTTTGTAAGTTACTAAGTACTGTGGGTGCATATATGCATGGTTTGGAGCCTACATCAGGGTCATTCAGGACAACTTTTTAACTTTTGCTGGGTTGTTACATAATGCATGTGACTTTTCTGCACCGAATATGGCTTCTGACCACCACTCCTATTGGATGGCTAAAATGACCTGATGTTTTCAGTGGCTTTAAAAAGGGATGTTCAGCCAAGAAAAAAGCCAGTGGTCTCAGGTGTGTTGAGGCGATCATGGCGCGTCTGAGCCAAGGTCAAAGACACCATGCTTTGGGGCTTGCAGAGGGTGGAGTCCCAATCACTCAAATCGCACAAAGAATGGGGTGTACTCGGCGCACCATCCAACGACTAATTGAACGGCAACAAGAAACTGGATCCGTAGATGATCGGCCTAGGCCTGGCCGAGAAAGAGTGACAACACCTGGCCAAGACCGTCACATCCGGCTGATGCACCTGCGAGACCGTTTCCGTACAGCAGCCCAAACAGCCCGTGAGACTCAAGGGGTGAATCACCGTCCTGTCAGTAGTTCTACTGTGGAGAGGCGACTGAGGAGCAGTGGCCTAACAGCCAGAAGACCTTACAGGGGTAACCTGCTGACCCAACCCAGAAGAGAAAGACGACTGCAGTGGTGTAGAGCACACTCCAGGTGGACTCGCCAGCAGTGGAATACCGTCCTTTTTACTGACGAGTCCCGTTTTTGTGTCAGCAGAGCAGATGGCAGAGAACGTGTGTGGCGCCGGACTGGGGAGAGATATGCAGATGCCTGTGTCCGTCAGGCAGATCGATGGGGTGGACCCTCTGTCATGGTGTGGGCAGGCATCAGCAACCGCTACCGGACACCCCTAGTGGTCATTCAAGGGATCCTCAATGCTAGGCGGTACATTGATGAGGTGCTGGAGCCGCACATGGTCCCATTTATGGAGCAGCATCAAGATCTGGCGATCTTTCAGCAGGACAATGCACGTGCACACTCTGCAAGATTAACAATGAACTTTCTCAATGAGAACAACATCAATGTCATGGAATGGCCAGTGTTCTCACCCGATCTGAGCCCTATTGAACATTTGTGGGATCAGTTAGGCCAAGGTATTCAACGGAGGACACCTAGGCCTACTACCCGAAACCAGCTGATCCAAGCTCTGCAGGAAGAATGGAATAATGTTCCCCAACACAGAATTCAAACCCTGGTCAGCAGTATGCGCCGCAGATGTATAGCATGTGTTGATGCTCGAGGTGGCCACATCCCATATTGAACAGAAAAATTTGTGTGACTTTCAATTAGGGCAGTTAATGACATTTTTTGCCTGTAAGTGACGTTAATGTCGGTAGAGCGTGACATTATTTTTACGCCAGAAAAGTGAATGCTTTGTTAAGTTCTAAGCACGTCTAGGTATGAAATGTTTCAAGTATAAACAATAAAATACTTCAAAATTGGCATGTGGATACTTTTCATTGGGGTTCAGTATATAAAGACTGACATTGAAGTTTATGATACTTTTGTGATCATTTTGAGAAAATTGAAATGCCAAATTGCAATTGAAATTTTTTTAAATAATAGAAAAAAAATTGAACATGCACCAATGATGATTCATTGTCCAATCCATGATCAGATGACTACAAGCATTTGCATGCACCACTACCACCATCATCTTGCAACTATGTTATTTGTCACTCAGGCATGCTACAGAGGCTGATTAAGGATCCAAGGGCACAATAAGACAATCAGTTCACATTCACACACACTCACTGTCACAGAGTCAGCAGACTGCTGGTTGCTAAGCTTACTAACAGTTACAATATAATGAGTCAGTGAGGAGATCACTGAATCCCTTCAGTGAATCATTATGAATTTTAAGCTCAATATACAGAGATATAAAAAAACATGCAAGTATAGTGCCAATAAGTGACTGTCACATGCAATTAAATTGAAATTTTGGAAAGGTTTGTGGCTCAAGATAAATTGCTACACAAAATAAGCTGAGTGCTACACAAAATCTGTGTTGTGGAGCAAATTTGCTATACATTTCTGAAAATCTAAATTGTTCCCTGTACTGTTTTATTGTATCTCTAATGTGGCCGGCAAATACCTATCTTACTTTGAAGTTTTCCAATGAAAGGAAATTACCTCGTGCTTCGACTTACAATTTTACACACGGCACCAGCAAGAACCAGTTGGCAACAAGTTCTGTTTCTATTTTTACAAACCAGTCTCTCAACTTGGACTCTTAATATACATAAGGACTGGTTATAAGAATTTAATTTGCATATTAGTATAAAAGCCGCCCCACCCCTCGAGATTGCCAGAGCTGAGACTTGCATGGTACTGTAACAATCTTCAAACAGAATACTATTTTCATCAAGCAAAATTGGTTAGAATTGAAGTGTATGTCATATACCTGGAAGATGATATTAATATAACACAACGAGAAGTACAAAAATACAGCACGGTTACATATTGACCATTGCGCATGTAAAGAATTTAAAACAAAAGTTGTAGCAATTTAAATTATGCTAATTAGCAGTATTCAAAAATTTTCAATCTTGAATATCTTGAACACTATGATAGATAGAGATGTCATTACAACTTCTACTAGGGGGTTGTTGACCATTGCGCACCAAATGAATTAAAAAGAAAAGCAGTAGTGATCTAAATTATGCTTAGTAGCACCATTGGAGGTTTTAAATCTTGAATAGCTTCAAAGTTATGATAGATAGAGATGCCACTCAACTTCTGCTCCTGTATTATGGACTAGTTGTACATTGCTATACTAATATGCTTTGAAGGCACACACACTGATTTGCTATGCAGCAAATCATCTTTTCTAGTTTTACATAAATTTCTTCTATTACTTTGTAGAATACACATACCATTGCAAGATCACAGACATAACAATTGAAGCATAATGTTCAGTAATTTTCTAGCCAATAAAGCTATTGTTCCATGATGTGCCCATAATACTCACATACGCAAGTATGCACAACAAATGAAAGAGCACTTACACTTTCTCTTTTTACAACTCGGCAGTACATGTATATTATACATTTTTGCGTTTTATTACCTATTCTGCTCTCTCATAACTTCCACAAGTTCCGTCAGCGCTAGGTCTTTTTTTTTTTTTTTTTTTTTATTTATTTATTTTTTTTTTTTTTATTAAAGAAGATACTGTATCAGCAATCCTCCTTTTCATACTCTTAAATGGGCTGTTTTGATAATAAGCAGTTAACTCCCCATCCTGTAATGTGTGGACTCCGGCCGCCAGATCAACAAGAACAGCCCCCCCCCCCCCCCCCCCCCCCATTTGTTCTAGTGTTGCTGATAGAATTTCAGCATAAGTTTTGCTTCTTCCTCACGAATGCGAGGGTCTCTTATCCTTTGTCGTGACATCTACAATAAATGTTATCATCTTTAAATTAAAAATGTTATTGTGTAGCTTATCAACATCTAAACCTGATCAATCTTTGTCTTTCTCCCCCTTTTTTTCAAGTTTAGATATATCTAATTCATCTTGCTTGGTTGATAGTATGGAACTAATGTGATCGTTTCCTTTTTAATTTATTTTTTTTCTCTGGGGAATAGATAAAAAGAATGTAGAAATGACTGAGCAATATATATATATATATATATATATATATATATATATATATATATATATATATATATATATATATATATATATATATTTACACACAGCGAAATTATGATAAATCATACGAGCGGCTAACAAATTATGTAGTCCTCATGGACAAGACACATAATTTCATTTTATCACATTTTAAAATATAATTAGCAATGTCAGGCCTTTTTAAAGGAGAGGGTATCCTTTCTTTTTATGGCTTGTAAATAATAGTTCCATAGGTCCAAATGTCAAAATAATCAAAAGGGTACGGATAACTCGAACCTTGCAGTTTACATGTATCCCTGAACTATCAAGATTTTACCCCAATTGAAACATACCGATATGAAAAAGTGTCAAAAGCGTGTATTTTGTAGTGTGTGCATAAATTTGTATTTTTATATAAAGCAAATTTTATGAGTATACATGTTCTGTATATAAGTGAAAAAAAAAGAAAAACAAGGCCAGAAGCATTTACATAGAATTGAAAAAAAAAAACTAATAAATCCGAAATTCGCATGTGGCCACGCCCACTTACAACTGACTTCTTACTTCCATCAATGAACACCATCGGAGGAGGCAGCATCATGGTGTGGGGAGGCATATCAGCAGACGGAAAGACAGAGCTGGTGTTCATTGATGGGACCCTGAATTCCAGGAGGTACATTACTGACATCCTACAACCTCACGTTATCCAGTATGCTGGTGCCATCGGGGACAAAATCGTGCTAATGCAAGACAACGCCAGACCACATGTGTCCCGTGATCTCTAGGGCTTCCTTGCTAATGAGGGTGTTGAGGTGATGGAGTGGCCAGCCAGTTCACCGGATCTGAATCCGACAGAGCATGTCTGGAGTCAGCTGAAGCAGAAGGTATACCCTCAGATGAACGCTGCTTCAACTATTGATGATCTGCGCCGTTAAGTTCAGCAGGAATGGGACAATTTGCCTCAGGCTTACCTTCGTAAGCTTGTATACAGCATGAGGAGAAGGTGCCAGCAGTGCCATAGCAACCGAGATGGTTACACAGCATATTTACTTTACCATGGTTCAACAAGCATACTGTGATGCGTTGATGATCAAACCATTGAGACAAGTCTTCTGTGATAAACAAAAAAATTGATTACCCACTTCAGGTTTCATTGAATCTAATGTTGCGAACTTCAAATTTTGACTTTCACAAAAACCAGTCATGTGCAGTGAAGCATGGACTCCCTAAGATCGTCATTTTTCTGTTAACGCTGTACCAAGAGTATGAAGATAAAATATATGATACTGAAATTCCAAAATATTTGTTCATTATTTAATCATATACAAGTAAATAAGTGGAGAGTTATAAGTTTTGAGTAGTTTATTTTGTTATCCACGATAATTTAATGGTTTAAATTTTTTGTGATTAGATCTTTATTTTCGTCAGCATTTTTTACATTATATCTTCGACTTTTCCAATTATTTTTAATTTGACAGGAATCATTTTGAAACTCCCTATAAAAAGCAAAGCAAAAGAACAAGTTCTTGACCACTGCCTAGTTGACACCCTTGTCATCATGCCGAATGCACGGAGACTTCGTTTACTCTCCTTGGTTTCTCGCTTTTTGCTTCTGGTAACATCGCTTCCCCCACCGCCTTGGGATGAGCATTTAGACCGCTGTTATACCATGCCTCCTTTGTTTTCTCAAGGGATATATATGTCACCTGCTTACACATATATCCCTGCTTTAAACAAAGGACTGGAACTACTTTTCATATGCGACCAAGAAGAGACGACCTGCGCTGGGCTGCAGGACACCTCCCCCTCACCCCCCCCCCCCCCCATCCATACACACATATAAGTCCAGGAAGGAAAAACGAAAATAAAAATAACACAAGTACTGTGTGAATTTCGTATGAACCTGAAAAAAACAAATCATGATAAATAATGAAAATACAACTGTTATTTAACAGAATGCACCTTTTATTATAACAAATGAAAATTTAAACTGACTCCAGGTAGACTCTCTGCAATACCTGTAGATTTACATGTCAACTCCGCGGTTATGGAGCCACGCAGAACATTACATTGATAAATCATGTTACTCGATTTTAAAGGACATGGAAATTTTTTTCCTGTTATTTTGACGTCAACTGGTTCAGCTTCATTGTCATTTGTGTTACCTGTCGGCAGACTTGGAAGCACAACGGATGATGCCTGTGGGCTAGTCACAGTACACGAAGCAGTCGAACTTGAAGTGCGGGGAGCTGCGCTCAGGCAGTCATGATAGACGAAACTTTCGATGTCCGGGGAATGTCCGAGGCTGGGCTGGTAGCATTAAGCTCTAAGGCCCTTGTGCTGCCCTTCGCTTGTCCTCTTATAACGGCGTACAGCGATAGATCTATGCCCTGTGGTCTCCATAATCATTTGCTCGTCCACACCTGCCTGGTAGAGGCGTGTGGCACATGTAGCCCTTAATGATTGGTTTGTAAAGAAACCTACAATGATAATTATTGAAAATTTTCAAGAGTCTATAATCTAGAGAGTGTATTTCATTTTTCTGTTCATAAGTGATAATATGCCAATATATCATTATCAATAAAATAAGGACGCCTTCATTATCACAATACCGTGATTTTACAGTGGTATTCTCAAAAAACCAGTTATGTGTTTTCACGAGAAAATAACCCGTCACACATTTTTTTTTCAATTCTGTCATTTCAGTTCGAGTCTATTCAATGTAAATATAAGCAATTCAATTAGCGGCCAATGCTTTCTACGTCTAATCTGCATATATAATATGCCAATTTCAAATTATAGCCAAAATTGTTAATTTTAACTGAAACAGATTCAATTTTTATCGCCTTGATATACATGTATATTGCCATATTTCGCAAAAAATATTTCAATAATGCACAAAACATTTCAAATTCTGAACTTTTAAAAAAAAGCAATTTCCCTTTCCGAAACAACGGGCCCTTAAAAAAATACAATACTATCACTACAACAAAGTACACATAAAGAAGCAATAAAGTATTCTCTCTCTCTCTCTCTCTCTCTCTCTCTCTCTCTCTCTCTCTCTCTCTCTCTCTCTCTCTCTCTCTCTCTCTCTCTCTCTCTCTCTCTCTCTCTCTCTCTCTCTCTCTCTCTCTCTCTCTCTCTCTCTCTCTCTCTCTCTCTCTCTCTTCCCCCCCATTAACCCTATAGCAACGTTGGAATATGTGTCATTCCCCTATTTATTACATTTATTCCGTTACCTTCCCTTATTTAAACGGCCGGCATGCATGAAATCCAAGCTTGTTGAAGGTAACACCGTGATTTCCAAGATCCCGAAAGCCAATACGGTCACTGCGCGCATGCGCATGAGAACCGAATTACACCTCATACCAATAATTACTGCAGTTGTCAGAGTATAGTTCCCGTGAATCCTAGGGGTCCCATTCGTTGTAATATGTTTCAAGGAATAAATTGTATGTATACTAATAAACAGTAGACATTTTTAAGTTCCTATACATTTGTTACAATTTATTCCGTCCGCCATTAAACAGTCGATCAGTTTGTTTACATATATATGCTAACAAGGTGCCCACTTGAATGACATAGGTCATTGTTACGAATGGTATAATTTTCCCACGCATATGATTGGTTGGTGTCTGGTGTGTATGGTCTGGTACACTTGAGTGCTGTACCTGCCACGTGCTCCTTCTTCTTGACGCGTGGCATACCGACTGAAGTCAGCATGGATATTGTACATTTCTCCAGACGTGTACTTGATACACAGTCGGCATTACAGTTTATGAGAGAAAAACAACTTCTCACTGATGGCGTGTTTTGTCATGCTTGCCGCATTTGGAAAGAACATAAAGTGTATGGGGACAGAAAAGCTGATGGGCACATTTGGAGGTGTGCATCTTGCCAAAAGTCCATCAGGACTGACAGTTTTTTTTTCTGGACAGAGACTTCCTTTGGAGGCACTAATGTGGATTTTGTACTTCTGATTCTGATTTTGGATATGGATTTTGTACTTCTTCTCCCACAATATTTCAGTGAGCCAAGCTGTGAGCATGTTAGCCAGTACAGTGTGTGAGAGGTCGGTGATTGATTGGTTCAACATGTTCAGGGACCTCATGTCAAGGGACCTAGTTGACAACCCAATTATGCTTGGTGGACATGGAAAACATGTTGAAATTGATGAAAGTATCTTCAGAGGGAAGAGGAAATATAACAGGGGGAGACGTTTACCAGATACGCCATGGGTCTTTGGTGGAATTGAACGGGAATCTGGCAAAGTTGCTGTCTTTGAGGTTCCCAACAGAACCACCCAGGAACTTATAGGCAGAATACAGGAATACATTGCACCCCACTCTACCATTTTGAGTGACGATTGGGCGTCGTTCCGAGGACTTCGAAACCATCCAAACCACTATCGCCATCTTGTGGTCGACCACAGCGAGAACTTTGTGGATCCTACCACTGGTGCTCACACCCAGAGCAGAGAGGGATTTTGGGGCAATGCAGAGGGGACATTGAAAAACATGCATGGGATGCATCCGCATCAAAGAGCTGCACACCTGGATGAAAATGAGTGGCGGTGGAACAACAAGGGTGAAAACAATTTTGAGAAGTTGATTTCACTAATAAATGTGTTCTATCCGGTGGATGATGATGATGATGTTCCACTCATGTTCTTGCCACTGAAGCCACCGGTGCAGTACTAAGTGACATTACTGCCATGCAAATGTAAATATGTTAACATTGTTACTGATCATATATATACCTGTTTCATGTGGACATGATATGGACTAATTGAAGTTGATAATAGTATGGGAACAAGGGGATGAAGACTATGGTAAACAGTGTAAGTACCAACATATATTTTACCTGTTTCACTGGCCTATCGCCAATTCATTCCAATACCAGCACTCTCTGGTAATGTCCACATTCCCTGCAGCATACATGTGTTTCGGCCACTTGCTTCATGTTTACACATATTAAATGAAGGGAATAAATGTTACACTAACAATACATATAAATTTAAAATTTTATGTCTTACCTTTCATTCAATACCATGAACACATGAATTGTGCGACATCTGGAAATGACAGCCACATACTTCTCCCTGTCATATGGAAGTCTCTTCATGGAAATAGCTTATATATATACATATTTACACAAGTACTGACACTTTCAATATCCATTTTTAAAACGACGGTGATGATGGTGCAGAATCACTGTGAATGTAGTCTGCATCATACATATCATGGCGGAGTTGGAATAAGATCTGTGGGGCTGAACACTTCAATGGGCCTGGGTGATGTCGAGAACCAGTCCATATCATCATCATCATCATCATCATCATCATCATCATCATCATCATCATCATCATTGATGATAATGGGGCTGTCTGTGGTGACTTCTGGCGTGTGTGATTCAATTCTGATGGCGGTCTGTTGTGATGGGGTGATGGGTGACTGTGTATTATGAATGTAAAATGCAACCTCAAAATCTTCATCAGATGTGCTATCATGGGTATTGTGCTGTGGTGTGTAATATGTCACTGGAGGACTGCAGCTTAGATCTCTATTCGATACGATGGCGTTTGTTGTCTGGGAGGCGGCATTTCTGAATTGAGTTGTCCTGGGGTGAGGTGGTGGTCGTGGTGGAGTTGATGGGAGACAGTGGCAGTGATGCGGTGTTGTGGTCATAATGTGGTCGTCCAGCATGCCAACTGCTTCATTTAAAATATGGTGAATCAAGGGGCCAGTGCCAATGTTTTGAGGCACGTACCTGAAAGTTTGGTGATGAAAGCGATGAGAATTGTGATACGGATGAATGATCAGAATGTTCACAAAGTTTCTTCGGACAAATGTACCGCTCATTCGTCTTTGGTACCTCAATGTCCAGACGTAATAAAACTTGGTGGTGGGACTTGTATTCTGAACTTGTAGCCATTGTCTGTCTTCCCCATCTAAAACTGTTCTACTTTGGCCACATGGTCGATGGCTAGACATTTGTAGGTTGCCAAGGATGGGAATGGCGAATGACAGCCCTACAGAAGCCAGGTAGCTATACACGGTCAGAATCAGCCACAAATTCCATTAGGGGGGACTGACACAGGCGACGTGGTAGATCTTGTAGGTTCGCAATGCACAAAAATTCGGGACAGCAGGTTTCATTTAATTGTGAATAAACTCCCCTTGGGCAGAATGGTGTCAGTGTCCTTCTGTCTGGCCCGTCCATGATAGCTGCTGCCGGATAAAGTGGGTTGTATGTTGGGAAAACATAGGGGACACCAGCTATTTCCGCGGCCATATTAAACCTGGAAATAATTTGGAATTATCTTAATATTGATATATATATATATATAATATATATATATATATATTTTATATATATATATATATATATATATATATATATATATATATATATATATATATATATATATATATATATATATATATATATATATATATATATATGTATGTCAGAAAGTAGTACCATTTGCAGGTAAGTAAACTGTTGTCCCCAGAGCCGTACAGTCTTATAAGTTATGCAGGTTTCACTGAAGTACTTGGCATGCTTGACAAATACCACAACATATCTGTCGTACTTATTGATATTTATTCCGTAATTGCATTTATTATTGTCATTCAAATAGGCAAACTGTAATCATAATTACTATGAGTGGTTTCTCATCAGTTTATTTCCTCTTTGAAGCATGTGTATAAAATCTTGGTGTGCCATCCAGGTATTGATATTGGTTCATTGCAATGTTGTATGCATAAAGCCTATAATTGGCTGTGCCCTTCTCGAATATTCGAAACAATGCATTGAAATGATTATGTGCAGCTCTATCCCGACACATTCCAACCATGCAGGCCCATTCCATAAATACCTCAGGTTTGAGATCATTGACATATACAAAGTTGCCAAAACAATTCTTTCCCAATGCTTCACATTTTTTGTCCAAAACAGTCTTCTTGTATTGAATGGCCACAAGCTCGCATTTCCAATAATATTTTGTATGTCCTGCCATAACAAATACTGCGAAGAAGCCATACCTCTGTTGCAGTGGAACACTAGAAGTGTCAACTTGAGTTTGAATGATAGATGTAAGCACTGGATTCCGCAAAGTTGCAAGTCGCTCCAGACGTGCTACGTGGCAATGACCAGGCACCACCGCAAGGTGAACAGTACACTGGGACTTGTCATGAAGTTGTGCACGTGGGCACAACACTTGCGTAAACAAGACGTACGATAATACACACGAATCAACCAATCACACTTCGCTATATATCATGGTTCATTAAAATAAGACGTGCATGCATGTAATATATATTAATGCGCGGTGAAGAGTCCCATTGAGCGAGTCTGTGGAGAATGCAAAATGGCGGCCGCGACGTTTAATGGAAGGTAAGGAGTTGAAACGGCAAGAAATTTGGGGGATCACCATCGCAAAATGTGTGGATACCGTGCAATATGTTAAGAGGCGCCTCAATACGGAATAAATGTGAACATACCACGCAGGAAACCCCAGAGATCGCGCGGCACAGATGACATACATGATAGGGAAACTTCATGAAAGTAAAGTAATGATGCATTGTGTTTATGGTGTTAAAATGTGGCCCCATTTGTGGCCAGACTTGTGGCCACAATCTTGGACCGGTCTCTTAAGTATGTTTGATAATGTATTGATAATATTATACTATGCGTGTGGCCACATTTTCACTGTGCCCGTATAATACAGTATCCCCCAGATTTCTTATCCAGTTTTCTGTGAGCCAGTCCACCCTTATTTGTTTTGCTAAGAGAGAGACACCAGAGTCCTTTTTGCTACTCTGTGCTCGAGTTCAGGACGTCTTAACCCCTAGATTTGCTGGACTTACACCAAGAAGCCAAATTTTGATGTGTGTTTATTGGTTGAGACAGTATGTAACCCACAGTACCCTGGCTGTTACATTTAAAGTTGGTGGATTCGAACTCGTCATCTTTCGAATGTAAGCTATACACTCTAACCATTGGGCCACACAGGTTATTGACACTTTCGGTCAGTTGGCAGGCTATTGGACGTTTTGCTACACCACAGAGCAAAGAAGATTACGTAGTTACTGTGAAAAATCAACCAATATCGATGCCAACATACATATCCGTTTTTCAACACTTAAGTTTATTATAATTTAAAGAGAATGTGCGATGCAAGTCTAACAATAATACTTATACTACTACTAATAATAATTATAATGATGATGATGAATATGATGATAACAATAATTTATTACTCACCCGTTCTTTTGGGAAAATAAAATACAGCAAAAAGATATAAAAAATATAATAAGGATGACACTCATTTTGTAGATGGTACGTTCTCCATAGTATGATAATACATTTCTTGTGTGATGGTAGTAAATATATAAATAAAAGTGAAAATTAACTAATTAATCAATGAAGAAAATAACTAAATAAATAAATAAGTAAATAAATATTGGAAGCCAACCAAAAGAAAAAAATCCTTGTACATTTTAATACGTCTGCTGATTCGAACGCGCCATCCACAATTCTAATCAATATTCTGTGGCACTCCGCTTTTTTTCCGCGGTCCTGACTAGCTTAGTAGCTAGTCAGGTGGCCTTTAGTACAAAAAAAAATACAGCCCTATCCCACTGTCGCAACTTTGCGCTTGGCATGCCCACAGCCCCTACTGATGATGCCACCTGGCAGGGTCATGGGAGCCGCAATAAGGGCTACCTTCTCCCTTACCTTCTAAGTTTGCCCTCTTTTCTAACATACACCGTCGTAACCATTGTGCCACATAGCTGATTGGCTGTTTAATAATATATTAGAGTAAGTATACGTTACGCTTGAGTGTTGTTTGCCAAGCACATAAATTCTCGTTCCAAATACAGCAGTCATGAAGAATTTCTTCATTTATCATTACTCGTCGATTTAATCATCAGTGACAATGCTATATCTTTATAGGTCTATAATCACTGAATGGTTACGGCATTTGTTCCCTTGTTATAAAAACGACAATAGCAAATTAAATGTCGCCTGCAATGCATGGTCCTGCCCTTATTGAACTCACTGCTTTCAACTTTCAACCAATCTCGGGGCTTTTCACACATTTTCGCTCTTCGGGAAAATTTTGAAGTAACCCTATTGAAAATGGTTTGGTCAGTGAATTGTGAAATTTATTGTATCACTGTCTACAGTAGTAAATCTTGTCGTACTGCGACCGTCCGCCAAAAAGCAATTCTTACCATTGGTGTTTAAAATTAGTTTGGCTGGACATCTATTTTTGGACAAACTGGAACTGCTTTGTTCAATCCTTTTGCAATTGTATCATTTGCTGGGATGTGAACAGTGGTATACAGCGACAACATATATATCCCTTGAGAAAACAAAGGAGGCATGGTATAATATTTGCTTATATCACAAGCATTTTCTTATCGTGTGAGGAGATGAAAGTCTGTGTTCAGTGTTTGTTTACATATCATAATAGTCTGTATTCAGTGATTGTTTACATAGCATAATAAAACAGAAAGCAAGGATTCATTGTGTCCCTGAAGAGGCTTTCTATCACTGCTCTTATCGGAATTTTGTTCTCATTTAGTTTCTGTTGCACCAGGCACAATCGAAAACAGGTGGTTGAATGATCGCTTCTGCATGTCCATACGCGCCCTCCAAATGGGTAAAATGAGCCACAAGAAGCAAGACAGTAGTGAGGTGTTGGCGTCTGCTGCACAGTCTTTCGCCACACATTTACTTTTCGAGACTTGCCACCTGCAAGTTCACAATACCCAGAGAAAATGCTTTCAGCTTTTGACCTAAGTAAATTGCGCATTACCATGAGCAGTAAGCTTACCGGTCTGTTCTGATTGGTCACTTGTGAGATCTTGCTGCCGTGTTGCGACTTGCAACAGCAGTCCTCAGAGCTCTCATTTGGTGGCCATGTCCTCGGTGAAAGACTTAGTTAGCAGTAGCATCGACTGTTGGAAGGACTCACCAGCGTCTTTGATGTGGGACTTTTGCCAAATCCCCAACTTTCTCCACTTGATGACAACTGCGGGAATTGGGTTTGCACACTATCCGGACTGTATCCGCACCTTGGTAAACATGCGGAGTGGTGTCCAGGAAGTCTCGTGATGTTTTCCAGCATCACATAGCACCAAGAATGCTGTGAAAACAGAATCGTGGAATCCTCCTTCCATGCCACATTCACGGTGAAGTGCTAAGTCTGGATGGAACAATAAGGACTATATCCAAAACCCTTTGACTGGTACGACAACCGGTACTTCTGCACAGGGAATATACACTGTTGCTGATGCTGAAATTTGAGAAACTGTCCTTTTTATTGACATCACCAAAGAAAGTGCACGGACATGCTCCAGCTGCCTCTTGTGTATCATGTCACATTAGCATTGATACATATTCAGAACCAGATCTCCTAGACCGACAGTATTTCTTGTGCCATTCAAAAGCTATATGTATTATCCGGATATAAAGCACACCGACAGTGCAAAGCAAAGCTGTTGACCTTATTTCTTTTTCTTTCTTTTTTTTTTTTTTGAAATTTCAAAGTTGCAAACTTGCTACCATCCAGTTACTACAAAAAAACCCCACACCATTAGATGTAGTACATAGGTGGAAACATTGTTTATATTACGACATAAACCATGCTCCATCAGGTTATGTGTTGGTTCGTTAGACGAGATATTCTGGCTCGGTTAGCTCTGTCTTGTCAGTTACACGCCAAAACAAAGCATGTGTGAAAGCATGTCTCATTGATTTGCACTATTCTAAACTGGAAGTAAAACAGAATGTTTGTCACTCGGATGTTCTCCTTACATTAGCTTTATTTTTAGTATGTGTAAAAAATTGCTGCAAAAGGACTGTAATCAGACCTAAACCATCATACAAAGCTAGAAAACTATTTGATCCTGTCTATACAAGATCAGAAACTGTAATCTTGTTCGTGCGAGGACACAAACTATGCTTCACCAAGTTATGTTTTGTTTCGTCAGACAGATATTCTAGGGCGGTTAGCTCTGTCTTGTCCGTTTTACGGCAAAACATGGCGACGGTGAAGGCACGGTTCAATTATTGGGGGATGGGGTGGGATTGGAGGTGGAGGTATGGAAATCCTGTATAGTTAACTGCTTGGACATAAAATCGTTACCCATCAACTACTTCAACTGTCCAGATATTAACTGTAATTATACTCTGAAGGGAAAGCTACACGCCACATTTGTCAAAGTATTAAATTTTAACCAGGACGAAATATCTGCTTTGCCGGGACTCGGCTTAATTCGTGACCAAAGAAGTCCACCTTCAGACTTCTTATTCGGTTTCAGTGAGACATTTTGTTTGTTGTTCAATGGTGCTTTTTAACGTTTCATGCAGTATATTGGTAGTCCTTTGTACAGCATAAAATACACACATTTGACATGGACATAATGATGGTGATTAATTGGATTTATATAGCCATTGGGTGTGCTAGTACTAGGCTTTTATTAGAAGTCTCTCCTGCCTATATTTTTAGTTGGGTCATTTTCGTCTTCATGAATGTGATTTAAATAATTGGTGGTTCCACATTGCTGGCAGCTTCCGTGGTGTACGTGCCGATTTGCCATTTATGACCAGTTTGCACAAACCTTGTTGAAGATAGGTGCTCATCTGTGCAAGTGCCGCCTTGAGCAAAAAACCGCGAGCCAGGGCATGCGGCAGCACTTCATGGTCGACTGTGCTAAAGCCCGCTGATAGGTCTTTGGCTACCAGAGTGATTAATAATACTGATTTTATTAAGATCCCCCGCAGGCGAGCAAAAAGATGCATAAAATACTTTGAAATACTCTTATATGTACATACCAATTCAAATGGAACAAAAGACAACATATATTTGAACTAAAATGTAACATTACAAGTAAAAGTCGGAGCATCCACAGCATACAGGTCTTGCTGAGGACAAAATATTTCATAATCTGCAAGGGTCAGCTTCACTCGAGCGGGACAGGTCAAATAACAAACGAGAGTCCAACATCCCCCACCCACGAGACCCAGCCTACGACCCGCGCCCACCGATCACTCTTCTCAATGCTATCACGGAGTGTGAGCTCTGAGAGCGTGGGAGAGTGATAATCTCTGGTCAAGCGGAGACAGGAAACAAGGTATTATAATAACATAGGTAAAAAAATATGGACCATCCATCAGCACAGACGTAAACTACTTGTTGAAAGTAATTCCACATATTTGGCCTACATGCACATAAGTGTGACATTCCAAAGTACTTCACAACTTCTGTATTCTCCTGCACACTCTCGCTTATTTCAACTTTGCACATTTACCTCTGGCTGAAACTAACCCCTCATTTACTATTGGAGTGTCACACTTTAGTGTTGTGAAATTGAAGAAGCATGCAAATGTATTAAAAATGAACTTGTTCTTTAGTTTAAAAATGCTGCCTCACCCTGCAGCAATTTTACCTATTTGGTAAAATAACCCGAATACTTTCTTATTTTCTGTATTAATGCATAAAATGGCAGCATGAAAGTGTATGGTAGAAACTCCCACTGTCACTGTCAGTTTCACTGCTTCCTGAACTTAAAATAAATTCTCCAACTTGGTCTTCCATTCTTCAGACTGTTTTCCAGTATTCCACAGTTTTTTACAGTGTGCTACTGAATCTTACCTATTTGGTACTGTTACTTGTAAGACAACTACTTCACATAGTTCTACATCCACCATTTTCAAGGTAGTATTGTCTCGCCACATAGTTCTTTATTTTTGCCCAGATGAGTTGAATTGGATGGAGATAACGGTGGTATGGTGGGAGACGCACAACTGTGTGTACATGTTCCCAAGCAGTTCTTTCAATTTCATGCTTTTTCTTCTATGATTTATGGAACTTTATAAGTGTGTAAAGGTCTACCTTAACATATCTTGGGCAAAAGGAATATTTTTCCTGGTCAGCCACTCGATCATATCCCCTTTCCTTGTAGCTGTAGTTGGCGCTTTTTCTGTTTGCATGCTATGGTAAGGTGCATTATCAATCACGAAATATGTATTTTTTGGGGGGTATATTTGGTTAAAGCTGAGTTGTAAACCATTTCTTGAAATTGTCACTAATCATTTCATCGCGATAGTCGCCACGTTTTTACTTTGCTGCAAAAGTCAAGAGCGCTTTGGTACAAAACCTTCACTTGAACCTGCATGGGTTATTATAAGCAGACTTCCTTGTCTGGCTAGAACCTTAAGTCAAAGTTCACGAGAATTATATCACTCTTTTTACGTCGAGCTGCCAGCATTTGCTGACACTGTGGTGTGCACTCATCTAAGTTTCATCTTCATTTATCACAGGCCTGGTGGTATTGTCAGATTTCTTATTCTCTCTCAAAGTCCGTGAATATGAATGTCTGAGGGCTGCAATATCTGACTGTTCCAAGAGATGTTTTTGTCCATCAGCCTTGGCGAATTTGAATCCTTGTTTATAAGAAAGTGGAGTGAAGTCCTCCCACCAGTAAAATTTGTGTTTTCCCACACTTCATGTGAAAGTGCATCTAAGGTAGGAATGACCCCACCCTGATAGAATGTACAAGCTGCCTTATAATTAAAACTGTCAAATTCATCAAAGTTGGTTTTCACTTTTTTCTTTGGTTGGGCTTAAAAGTGTCACTAGTGGCTTTCCGTCTTGAGCATCCTTCCATATTCTTTTGATCGAGGCTTCACTTACTCCCAAGCACTGAGATCTTTTCAGCCATCTCTTTGAAGGTACTTTAAGGTATCCTGTGGCTCCTTCTTCGTGAAAACAGTTGAAGGCCTGAAGAATTATTTCCCTGGCTTGACTTGAAATAGGTTTTCTACTTTTTCCAGCAGGCATTTCAACAACTTGACCAGTACAAGAGGGTGGATTGAACTGAGTGGGCTGTGTAATGTGTATTCAATTATCTCGAATTAGTAACAATAAATTAATATGTAAGAACTAAAGAAAATGTTGACCAGCATAAAGTTGTTTTTATTTGCAGAAGTTGCAACAAATATATTTCTAATATGGAGCTTGGGGATGCCTCTCTTGCAGACTCAGTACGAAACCCCACCTACAGGCCTATTCACTGAATACATCGTTGTACAGAAAGAGAAGTGACCCTCCCTGAGAGCTTCCAAAGTAATTCAGATTCAGTCAATTGTGTTCAATTGAAGAAAAACATAGATTATCGGGGAACTAAAATGCCATTTATGTTGTCTTTAATGACCAGAATTCAGCAGGATACCAATTTTCATCCTCTTTTCAATGGAAACTTACATCCTTATCTTTCATGAGTGACATAAGCTGTTGGCTGATATGGCCACTGTCTAGGAGGGGCCATCTCTGAAATGCCAAAGGAAAATTAAAAAAGGAAAAGGATTTTATTAAATCAGTAAAACTTCATAAAATATTTCTATGCAGTAGAAACTACATGCATGCCCACAGCACAGAACTGGCCATATGGCAAGGTGTTGTAAACACTGATTGAGGTATCATCAGGCTGATGGGCAGTGCAGCGAAGCTGGTGATTGGAGCACTGAGGCTATCCCGTGTAGGCAAGATTTAATGACAGGGCCCCTCTGAGCCCTTCTCTCGCTGAACAGACTCTTATCATTTCTTGCCATGATACTTATAACCTCAACGTGCTTATTAAGTCCAGGACTGTCACAGTCCTCTTATTACGCTGTTGTTGGAGCCAAGAACTGCCACAGTCCTCCTGCTACTCTGTTGCTAAAGCTCAGGACTGTCACATTCCATTTGTCATGCTGTTGCCAGAGCTCTGGACCGTCGCAGTCATCTTGCCACACCTAGTTCATGATTAGCGAATGCAATGCTGTCTATACGTTTGAACTTGAGAATGGGCCTGTTGAGCCTATTCACATAGTTCCCTTACATCAGCCATTTTCAACGTAAAATTGTCTGGCCACTTGGTTCTTCATATTTGCCCAGATGAGCTGAATTGGATTGAGATCGCGGTGGTATGGTGGGAAACGCACAACTGTGTCCCATAACGACAGACTGAAGTGCATTTTAAATGATACATTGTCCTCTTGCTGATAATAAATCAATAAATGCGTTACGCATGATATAAATCGGGCATTTCTCTAAATTGCTTCATTAATGTTATGCCTTGAGGTACTCTTGAAAATTAAAACCAATACTTATCCCCGAATCCAACAGGACCAAATGCCCAGGCGAGGTTTGTGGTCTAAGAAACCCTTTTCTGAACGTCAATGAAAATATTCAAGGTACAAAACAGACTCCTTCAACTCATCTTGTGTTAACACGTACAAATTGTGAAATGCGGAAAATGATCCGGAAAATTCAAATGAAAACTTTGCTTAATGGTTTGGCTTGAGAGGAGAATGTGGCAGAACAGTCACTGCTTGGTGGGCCCAACAGAAGTCGTTTCACCTGCACAGTTGTACACATCCCATTACTCCTACTAATTTGGGCCTAAACATGAAGCCATTACCGCATTTTGACGCCATTTGCATCACCACTCAATCTGCAAAATTGCAATGCGCGGAAATTTTCATGCTCTACAAAATTAAAAAAATTCCTGTGATCGAAGCACTTTAAACCTTGCATGCGCGAACATTTTTAGATTTACAGAATCAGCAGGAGCACGCACTGACCACATGTCCCCAAATGAGAATGAATAGTCATTTCTACAGGCAAGTTTAATCACTCGCAAGGGCGTGACCAAAAGTTTCATCTGTGTGGTTCTGGCTCAATAGATGAGGCTTTTGTGCGGGCCACCGACCTCTGGATGCTTGTCCATGTAATATAACATGCAGCTGCTTGCTGCAAGTTGCACATCTGCTTCTGGCATAAGAGCATACACGCAACCGTGGTGATCAAATGGCTGCAGACTTTCTGGATGGTTGTGTATATGCTGCAACATGGGTTCATTACTTGGCAGCTGGCTCCTGGCTTGTTGTCTCGTGAGCACCATACATCTGCCACAGGCATCCTGGGTGATGAATGGGTTCTAGAATCATAGGCTGGTGATATGCTACATTTCTACTGGAATACAGCCTGGACCGTCACCTACAGGTGAGCCAATTTGTATTAATAGACAACTTCGTTGGCAAACAATTTTTTTTTCAAGACACGTCGCCCTTGAAATTTGCACTGGAAAGATGCCATAAGTGAGAGAGTTTGTAACGTGTCTCAGAGACATGTGATCGGCTTTTGATTTGGAAAGTAGCACTATTATAGTGCTGGCCGTTTACACTATAGATCATTTACCATGGAAGGCTCATGTAATGGGTCCTGGTGTTGTCAGTGTGAGTGGGGGACTCGACGCGTTCTGTCCAATACATGTCCGTGCTGTCCCTCAGATAAGGCTCCACTGCGCTGGTTACTTGGAGCTCTTGGCCCAGGTCATGCCGTCCCCTGCCCAGGGAGCTGTTATTATCTCTCGCCTGGGGAGTACTTACTGTTGTCAGCCACATCACATTCCCCTCCGTTTTATAGAAGATTTAATTGCACTAGTGCAGCCCTAGGGTGCTACCTCATATAAAGAGGAAGACAGATCAAATATTATTATCTGTGTATCATGCCCCTGAGTGTCACACAGTTAATGCACATCTTTAAAAAAGTGAGAGATAGTAACAGTGTCTCCACGTCTCCCAACAGTAAGCCACATACCTGAAAGAAGTGTTAGTGACATGCAATGAATGAACATGATATGCAGCATGCAACACTACTTACAGTCCGAGAGTTGTTAGGACATGGGCTGCTGCATTCCGGGGTGACAATTCCAATTAAGACTTATACAACCAGTCAGCCAGAGCAGATCCATCTGACTGAGTTGAATATTATAAATAATTTGAACACTCAGTAAGTCAGATCAGATTCATCCTACTGCTTGAAATACCAAACACTATACAAATATTTACATATTAACAAAACATCCCACAACAAGCCAGATCAAATCCGTCCTGCTGCAAAATGTATAGTGCCCATGTCTGCCAAAGATTACTACATTCCTCTAAACTATCAGATACAATGCGACTGCTCAGAAGGAATGAGTTCTGATATACTGCATTTCATTTTATGTAGACAGATTGAAATTCGTCTAACAGTATTCAGACTCACATAGCATCCCAAGACATTACAAGCTACCATAAACAGACAGATCATAATCTGTCCACATGGTAGACAACATCCATTGTGTTTATCAATATGTACATATATATGAGTGATTAAAGATGGTACAGCTCCTTGGTGACGGCTCTTGTAACTTCGCACACTACGGGTAGAGGTAGGTTCTTTGTATTGGCGATTAGTTTCACAGCTTCCAAAATCATTCCAGGATTGGGGCAGGGGAAGTTAAATGTGGTAGGGACCAGGTATGGTGCATCTGTCTCCAATAACAACTTCTTGATGGGAATTTGTCGAATCACCCTCCTTATTTTTTCCTCACTGGTACCCATCTTTTGGGTAATGCCAAAAACCATGTTTGGGAAGGCCTCCAAGCACGCCTTTACCTCTTCCACCCCTCCATGAAAAAAATGCATATGAATGGGATGCATACTGGGAACGGTCCTCCTCAATAACTCCAGACATCTATAAATATGAAAGTTGGTGGCAATTTCTTCACGTGGCTCTGTACAATGAATAACTATCGGGAGTTGTTGTTGGACTGCCAAAGGCAGGCACAACTCCAGGACCCCCTGCTGTTCTCTCAAGACAGTGCCGTTGGTGTTATCCACCGATGATAAGTCAAGCCCAAGTTCTCCCAATCCAGCCACCTTGGGGCAGTCAACAGCTGTTCCAGTCGACTAATGATGGGGGTATAATCCCTGTTGGGAGAAGCAAACCAGGGATGAATGCCCATGCAAAAATAAATCTGGGGTCTTCCCTCAGTTCTACCAAGCCAGCCTCTGTCTTCCACATGTTCTCCAAGCACTGGTTACTGATGACATATTCCGTGACACATACCACGGTAGATGAGCTTTTAAAATGTGCTGTCTCACGTGTGACACTCTACGTTTACATATGGGGCACGGACGCAACTTAGATTTTTTAGATTTGGGTTGAATGGTGAGGGTCAGCTTGTCTTCTGTATCCAGATGGACCGTTCGCTTATGTCCCAGTTTTTCTGGCTGAAAAAGGGCCTGGTCATTATAAATCTGAGACACGTCCACTACACCATCCACTTCCAGACCATCCGATGCCAGGGTAACACTATAAGTTCCCTGGGGACCTAATCGGACCTTGTGGCTTGTAATAGGTCTATGTTCCAGTTCTTCATCAGATATTGAAGTCAGTACTATCCACTCTCCTGGGGGTAACTGGTCTTCACCCGACATCTGATGAAACACAAATATAACAGTGCAGTACTGCTGTACATATAAACAGATATGTCCCGATCCCACTATTCATCACATCATTGTAATCAAACAGACAGATAACATCACTCTGCTACATCAAATATTTACAGTCAATAAAGATTAGTATATCCAGTTGCAAATTATTTACTCCACATAAATGAAATCAAACTGTTTAGCGTTTACATTGGCCAGATAAAATCCAGCCATATGTAAGAAATATTCATACTTATAAGTAAATGATTTTTAGAGTCAGATTATATCCGTCTGCCTGCTGCAACTAAAATAAAGAACATACTGTATCAATCTGTGGTTATGGACAGATTATATTTATCCAGGAGTAGCGTGAGCTCATCCCTGTAAAAATATCTTATATACAAAAATAACTATATAGTCAGATCAAATCCAACTATTATTACCAGGTATGATTACAACCACAATATCCACTCGAGCTGAGATCGTAACCCGTCAGATGTCTTGGCGGTATCACTGCTCATCCCCTCCGGGTGGTGGCTGGTGGAACTACAGCTCTGTGGTTAACAGGGGTTGTCACTGGTATGGGAGTACTGGTGATAAAGTCATCTGGATCAAAATCCAACGACGAATCACCCAACCCAGTATTCCTGTCTTGATGAGACTGGATTGTATCTGTCACACTGTCTGGAGTTGGACCGCTGTTATCTAGTGTGAGTACATCCTCATCCATGCTAAACAGGTCTCTGAAAACGTCAGCCAATAAGGACTCCTCTTCCTCTTCTTGGTCATAAGGGATTGTGACATCTTGGTCTAATAAATCATGTCTCATCTGTCTTAGCCACATCGGGATTACACGATCCTTACATGGTTTCAGACGGTCATGATGTGTCACAAATTCTTTCCTACGACCTTTGGCCTTGTTAAGTACCTCAGACAAGACTTGTATCACAATATATGGCCCACTCCATATCTTACCCAGTTTCCTTGATTGACCAGGCTTGCATGCAGATTCCAGCTTGTAGACTGTATTCCCAACCTCATAGGTATTCTTACACAGCTTTAAATCATATGTCTTTTTCTGTTGTACCTGAGAGACATGTAAACGAGAATGAGCTATGTGGTGTGTCTTAGACATAGTTTCCTGTATTTTCTTAGCATGAGGGGGTTCTTGACCAGTTTGCTCTTCAAAGAGTCGGAACACCAGATCTTTCGGCCCAAAAACTTCTCTCCGAAGCATTAAGAAATTAGCTGAAAGCCCGGTATTAAGGTTGGGCATTGCTCTAATTGCTGCTGCTAACTGAGGGAGATGGGTCACGGTGTCCTAGTTTTTATTGGAACTCTGTACAAAGCACCTAATCATCTGTAAAGTGTAAGAGAAGACGATTGTACATTTCTACCTGTCCATTTGCCAAGGCCTGTAAGGTGTGGTCCGGGTCTTAGTTATCTTGAACAAATCACAGATGGCCCTAATCAAGTTACCATCCACGTTCTTACCTTGTGTATTGCCAATGGGCATCCAAATCTAGCAATAAATTCATTGACTATCTTTGATACAATGGCCACAGGCATCCTGGGTGAGGAATGGGTTCTAGAATCATAGGCTGGTGATATGCTACATTTCTACTGGAATACAGCCTGGACCGTCACCTACAAGTAAACCAATTTGTATTACTAGACAACTTCGTTGGCAAACAATTATATTATACAAGACACGTCGCCGTTGAAATTTGCACTGTAAGGATGCCATAGCTGAGGGAGTTTGTACCGTGTCTCAGAGATATGCGATCAGCTTTTGATTTGGAAAGTAGCACTATTATAGTGCTGGCCGTTTACACTATAGATCACTTACCATGGAAGGCTCAGGTAACTGGTCTTGGTGTTGTCAGTGTGACCAACAAATTCCAGGACTATGTGTATAGAAACTGCCGGTCAGCACATTTGTATGCCCAGTCAATTGAGCAGTCAGACTTTGGAAAGCTGGCATGTCATGCCAAGCCCATTTAGTGCTCCATGAGGCACGCTTGCCCCGTTTCACATGCCTCGTTTTTTTTTCAGTTCTCAAAAGTGGCCTGCTGCCATGACTAATCAGAAATGTCTACTGTTCCTCATCAACCAGGGACAGTCCCTGAAATTAGCTGAAAATTTGACCAATTCCCGTGCGTGTCCCTATTTGCTGCTATATTCTTTGTTAATTATTTTGTGTACCTGATGGTCTTGGCCACTTCTACACTAGTCCTTTAAATGCCACTTTAAATTTTGTCATCCCCGACTAATATGACCACGTATCAAGCGATCTCTCAATTTAAATTCAACTAATACTGCCGTATCAGTACGGTCTAATTTTTGTCTAGGAGTCATTGTGTAAGAAAAAGGGTATGGTGACCGTTTGCTGATCACAAAAGTTCCACTTTGATCAGCTGTCTCGCTAACTACTTTGTATTGAACGTTTTGTCCATGTGCTGAGCGTTACGGTCTCTGGACAAAACTGCTGTGACCGTAGGCTGTAAGCGACATATGCACGTACAATTTTGTTTTCCAATAAAGATACAAATAACATGGCCGACCCCGTACAAATAGGGCAGGACTATGGAAATGTAGTCTCTGTAGGACCCAGCAATCCCACCCATGACTTGCCTTTCACAGACAAAAGCACTTTAAAAAGGTAAAGTTTAGGCATGTTCGTTCATTTGCCTCGTGCAGCTTTTTAATATTTCCTTTTGTATCAACTCTGCGTAGTTTCACTTAGTAAATTTAAAGTAAGTGCTGGGTTATGCATGTATCTACAGTCATGCATAGGTCAAACGTGGTTACGATTATCTACATAACCGCACAACAGCCTGAATGTGGTGATCACATATGCTCAAAACTACACAAACATATGATGGGATGCATTTCCCGTACATGTGTGGCGGGTCGGTGCATGAACAAAGCCCAGCAACAGCGAGCAATTACCACTGAAACATTTAATCTTTTTTGCAGCAAAACTTACCTGCAAGAACTCATGAGCAACAGTGAGAATTTAAGTCAGACAAGATTGTGTAATAAAACTTTGTAATGAATTTAAATAAGGAGAGCAAAACTGCAGATAACGGGCCATTTCTGGTAGTTGCTCGACTACAAATGGGTACAAAATCAGTGGAAAAAAACTCCCTTCAAAGATTCCAAAAATGCCGAGAGAATTTTTTACAGTCTTCTTTTCTTCGCAGAGAAACTGATACTTATCCAATGTTGTTTTCACATATCAATTTGAACAAATCAGATAAATTTGAGATCACGTCACGCCAAGCAAATGAAATCAACGTTTCAAATAATTTAACGTGTCGCTTCATACCTGAAGGGACTGCAACCAGAACATGAGATAGTAGTCTTCCGTCGCACCAAACAGTGAATTATTATGTATTTGCATTGTGGGTTGAACATACAGAATTTCCAAACTGTTCATTTTTACTATAACTGTGCCAAAGCTACATATTGGTCTTTGTGACCATCCTATTTGTCCCAACCCTGGTACCAGATATACTAATTTACCAGGTTTCAGATTCAGAAATTGATCTTTGTGTCTCGCCGAAATTTGCGTGGCCAGAAATATTGCCATTCATGTGCATCAAATAGTTTACTGAACTCTCTGGCCTGTGTAATTTATGAATGTTCCAGTGCATTTATACACTTAACTGAAAGCTGCAATGTCCACACTAATGACACCCCTGAAATATCCACACTGACAATCCAGTCGCACACTTAACTTGCATCCACCCTACATGCTCTCGCACAATCGCACAATTCCTAAACACTTTTTCTTTTAGTTTTTTTTCTTTTTATATTTTTTTACTTTTTTTATGTTTTTTTCATATATATATATATATATATATATATATATATATATATATATATATATATATATATATATATATATATATATTTTCAATGAACGACACGATTCACATGCAAAAAAATCAGACATTCTCACAAGCATACACCGTGCAAAGATGGCGATGAACTATGAAATTCAACAGCTTCATTCCGACCAAGGTACAATGGATAGAGTTCCGGATACTGCGGTGGATGACTAGGTCAAACTGCCCCCAGGAGACCCGGAAGCCAGCCCAAAGGGCAGGCCTTAATTTTGATAAATTTAGAGAAAATAACCAAGCTAAGTGAAAACATTTACGTCCTAACAAAATTAATAACAAGCAAAAAGCAGAAACAGAATGTTCTAAAAAATATAGTGTATTTTTATCCCATGCCAAAATCCTTCCAGTCAATTTTTTTTGGGGGGAAAAGAAAAAAAAAACACAAAAACAAAACAAACAAACAAAAAAAAAACAAAAACTCCACCAAGCTTCTCCATTTTTAATCCTGAAATTTTGCAAATAACGGACGTAGTGGAAAAATTTACCTCGAGACAATTTTTTACAAGCCAAAAGCAGAGACTAGATGTCCTTAAAAATAAATTTTAAACACTGCCTTGATTTTATTCCCCATGCCAAAATCAGTTAAATTGTAATTTTGAAATTTTGTACAGCTTACAAGGCCCACCCAGCCGATTAAAGGGCCCATTAATTCAACAAGAGGATGTGCAGCATACCGCCCATATTCCAACTCGCCAAACCAGGTCCCTTGTCACTGTCTCCGAGAGTCCGGGAAGGCCGATTCAAGATGATCAAGGCAGCTGGCTGGCAACCCCCCGGCAGCTACCCACAACACACTCATTGGGAGACAGGCAAATGATCCATTCCACAGAAATGCACCCCAGACGCCCAGCTCGCTATAGTTTTGTTGAATAATGTACTCGAGGGGATTTTGTGCAATAATGCAACTGGTACTTAAATTTAATTCACACATACCAAAACATTGAAGGTCTATGCATAGTGCCAACCTGCAAATACAAACAGATCACCACGTATGACCCATTGAAGACTATAGTGAAACTATTTGTTCCAAAATTTATACATGTAAAAAATACATGTAAATACAAACACATATATTTAGAAACAATGGCCTGTCCAGCAGGACCAGTTTATATTGCTTCTTTCAGAATTATAGAAAGATTTACATCTTTACTTAACCCAAACGGACAGAATTTTATCCTGATACGAATTTTTGCATGCACTTGGGCACTACTTGGTGACTGGACTTGGGTGATGGACAAGGGAAACTGCAGGTACCAGTTGCCAGGGGACCACAGTCAAAAGTCATTGGGATGGTTTCAAAACGCCCCAGAGTCTCGTGCTCCAAATTATATTTTCGAAATAGTTATGATTTTACACTCACAAGGTGAAAAGATGCCTTTGTTGGGTTTTCAGCCAGCAAAATGTCTGAATTGCTTGAGCCTCACTCCTGTTATGGGCAGTTTCTTTTTAAAAGACCTTTTATTTTTGTGAAAATGCAAAACCATAATGTCTCTTTTCAAAAACTTCGCAGCAGCTAGTACAACAAAAAATATGGAGAACAACTGGCATGGAACAATTATGCCATATGATATAAAATCCATAATACCGGTATTTGTTTACCAAGACAAACTTTAGAATTAAAATCCAGATTGGACCAATTTGTTTTGTTTTGCTTTTTAATATTTTTTTCAGTGCTTCAAGATGCTTGAAATGCCAAATCGTATAAACAAATGTAAAGAGAGACTATGTGAAATGACTTGTGACATCCCAGCGTCCAGGGTCGGTCTGCGTCGTGACCACGACCACTTCACATGAAGATGATGGCGATTAATATTGCCGTTAAGAAATGCCACATCATTGAAAATGTACATTTCAATTATCACCATGAACTGTTACCACAAGAATTGCTTCTTCATACAACAGGTAAAATGTAAGCAGATGTAAGTATGACATTTAAAACAATTTTATTGAAGAAAATGAACTCCAGTGAATGGTGACACCCAATACTTTCAGTAGAATCTGCCGTAGCTTTATACATGAACGAGTATCCAACAACCTTTGGGCAAAAAAGCCCACGATATAAACTGAAAGTGAATTTAAAGGTCAATATGGACAACTGGTTTTATTAATGGATGCATAAAGGCGGATGCTCAGCAGGCCCATTCAGAAGTACAAACGTACAGATGGGACTGAATCTGCCGATCATGAACTGAATGTGGTAAGAGGACTGCGACAGTCCAAAGCTCTAGCAACAGCGTGACAAGAGGACTGTGACAGTTCTTGGCTTCAACAACAGCGTGACAAGAGGACAAGACAGTCCTGGACTTAAGCAAAGTGTAGGTTTCCCTTGCAGAGAGAGCGCAAATTTGTATCCTGCTACTTCCGGTCATTAAAGACAACATCAATGACATTTTAATTCCCTGATAATTGATTTGATCTGATTTTCTCTGGAAGCTCCCAGCGAGGGTCACTTCTCTTTCTGTACAACAGTGCATTCAGTGGATAGGCCCACACATGGGATTTGGTACTCAATCTACAAAAGAGGCATCCCCAAGCTCTATATTAGAAACAGACTTATATATCTTACAGCTTCTGCAAATAAAACCAACTTTATGCTAACATTATGCTAGTTTCTTTAGTTCTTGCATCTTAATTTATCCTGAGTAATTCAAGATAATTGTATACACATTAGAAAGGCCACTCTGTTTAATCCATACCAGGGAAATAATTCTTAAGGCCTCCAACAATTTTCACGAAGAGGGAGACACAGGATCCCTCAGAGTACCTTTAAAGAGATGGCTGAGAAGATCTCAGTGCTTTGGAGTAAATAAAGCTTTGATCAAAAGAAAAAGGAAGGACAAAGGCAAATTACATTTTAAAATGAATAACGGTGGCTTTGAAGGCGAAAAATTCCAAGCTATTTACTTGTACTTTTAACAATATCAAAATGTAATTACTTCTTAACTTTGGTCTTTTTTAAGTCAACATCATCCCACAACCCACATGTTCTTGTTCCTACCCCACTGAAGATCTGCAACATTATCTGTTCTTTTGTCCAAAGTATTCAACTTATGGAATTAGACTTCTCAACCTCATCATCCCTATTATTGCTTCTGGCGTCCACCCGAATCTGATTATCCACACAGCGAATGACAGACTAGCTCATATTCTTCTCTTTGGTAGCCACGAATTGTCCATTCCCTGCAACATACAAATTGGTGATGCTTTCAACAGATACATCGTAGATACAAGACGCTTCATATCTTAGTTCTGTTATGCATAAGCAGTATTTTTCAATTGAGTTAGTCGCTGATTTACATAATTCTTACTTCCTAAGTGTCCTTTACGAAATTTTCTAGTGCTTGTCCGTATTATTGTGAACAGGGATGTATATGTGTACATTCTACCTGCAGTGAACTATTTTGCTTTGTTTTGTATTTTGGTGACTGCTACTACTGTGATTTTTGTATGCAGGGTACAAATCTGAAGCATGTGTACAGCTTCTCTGTCAATTGGGTAACTTTGTTCTTGTTTTGTCCTGTGTGTTTTGTAATATACATTTTGTGTGTCACCCCATGTTCTGGAGAACCCCTCGATTATTGGGGAGTCAATATTACAAAGATCTCGTCACTTGTAAATTGTGGTAGATATGGGCTGTGCCTTGCGTTTTGACAGTACCACAATTAATTGTCATTATCTCCAAGATGGTGTCCCGCTGAGTAAATACATTTACTACGTCATATCTATATGACTTCATTTATGGATGAACTAGATATTTTCCCTGCAGACAATTGGTCCCCACATTCATTCCTAAAATGTATATCCATAGGACTGATCACTAGATGACAGCGCTGTTTGTATATAATTGAGTATTTGCATTAGTTATTTGCTCTTTAGTGTACCGTGAGTTTGTGAATCACATATCAATTCCATTTCTCACCATATTTTGTCACTTATTTGAATGTAAATAACCTGATTGGTGTATGAATGCCATGGAATGGCTGTGTTTGAGAACTGTGACGGAAACCATATCACTCGCAGTTCTCTTTGACCAGCAAACTTTCCGTGATTCAGCATTTGGGGTTTAAATTTTGCAGTAATGTCGACTGATCTCAGACCGCTGGGATCTAATATTAGGTTATCAAACTGTCAATTGCTTTATCGTCAGTGAATTTTGGCCAGATGATAGATTGGAAAGTTGGTGCACTGAGGAAAATTTTTTTGTGGTATGCACAGGTGGCTCGTCTACATAATATAGTCCATAATCAACATGGATGAGCACTAAGTGACCAATGCAGCGTGGGTGTTGGCAGTGAAATACAGAACAGACTGTGGTTTGCCACTAGTTATCAGTTTACAAACTTGAGAGGTGTAAAAAATGTAGATGGATGTCGATTTGCCACCACTTAAAAGCCTATTGCCTCAGTATTTTCTGTGACACAGATCTGTGGTTCCACACAAGCAAAATGAGGCTGTTTTTACCATGGAACTATTTGCATGACATGATTATAAACAAATTGTTTTTATAAAGATGCGCTACTGATCAGAATCTCTTTTTGTTTGTGGAGTGGGACTAGTTTCTGACGTGGAAACTGATCACACTGTGCATCAGTTTGTCCGGACAGTGTGTCTGGATGGATTGACATAAATGTTAGAGAAATGCCCACGTGAGAGTTTTGTGATACAAGACATCAACGAAAGGTGGTGGTGGTTCTGCGTGTTAACATGAACGTCTGTACTGACAGTAACGTGCATATTAAGTATGAGCATTAGTCTGTGGGAACACCCATGCTGCTGTGAAAAAACACTCATTCCAAATTGTGTTGCATTCCAAATTACATTTTCAAATCCAGAATCTCGTCGTTGAAGGCAACAATTTCCAAGCTATCTACTAGCATTATGATTGATCTATATGAAACTTATCAATTTTTGGCCTGTTTTTGTGGAATTTTGATATGATTTGGGGGGAAAATCATCATTTTAAAGTACTAATTTGGGGGGAGGGAGGGGGATCATAAAATTTAGTACCCTAAGTACTAATTCAAAAATGATGATAATGTTGAACTATTCCTAACTTAACTATATGTTATAAAAGAACTTGGGTGCACAAGGCAAAATTTTAATCATCTAGTTGCATCAAGTAATTGCTCTTGCACGTACAATATGATTTTCTATCGTGTATTTCATTCAGTTTGAAGCCATATTTTGTCACCTTTTTTCCATGTTAACTACCAGACTGATCTTTAATGGTGTACAATGCCTTTTTTGATAACGCTGTGGCGTGAACAATATCTTTCTGGAAGTCCCCTTTGAGCCACAAAATTTCTGTAATTTACAATTTGTAGTTTTACAATTTAGCAGTTATGTCGATGGCTCCAAATTTGGTATTCAATGTAGTTGTTCGAATGGTCAATTGCTTTGTCACCAGACTCAGTGAATTTTTGCCAGGTGATAGATTGGAAAGTTGGATGCACTGAAGAAAATTCTTTTGTGGTATGTACAGTAAATGTGAACAAAGAACTCACTATGCCTGTGAATGAAGACCATGTAGCTGTACCGGAATGTAATAAAAAAAATCACCAGGACTCGCTCAGAAACTGCTTGGCACACCAAAAGCCTTTGGGAAAACATCTACTTAGCAAATTTAGAAGGTCAGATATAGAGAAATCTTTACATTACGAAGATGCATTTCATACGCCAACTAATCAACAAATCTTAGATGCCATCGCCATTCCGTGTATGAGGGGGCATCCCGTGAGTCAGTACGGCCATCAACCCCTGAAGCCACACAAATCGATTAGGTAGAAAGTGATATTCAGGAACAATCTATTTGTAAGGAAAATAAGACTAATGAGAACTTGATCGAAACTATACCTGACGATAATGAAACGAGCATAAGCATGACCAAACACAGTAAGCAAGGTTCAGAGGTAAACAAACAAACACCAAAGGACAGCTTGGGTCAGTCAGGGCAATCCGGTCAGGATGAATGCACTGAACCGAGAAGAAGTTCTCGACTCACATCCACAAATTCAAGTTCAAATAAAAACCTGCATGAAATTCCTGTTCCTAAAATGTCAGATCAGACAATATCAGCCCACTTGTTGAAAGATACAAGTGTAGCAATTGATCAGCATGAAACAGTCAAAGACACAATCAATGGTGACACAGGTACCACTAATGGGTCACAAACAGTCAATACGGGTCCTCGTAGGGGTAACAAGGCAACAGGTAAAGCTGACAAAGCGGGCAAACAAAAACAAAAACTGCTGGGTTCCCAAGTTTGCCAACATGATCAGGAAACACATGTTGACTCGCAAACAAAAAATAAAAGCCAAATATCGACAAACAGAGGCCCATATTGCACGGGAAAATGTGTTTTCCAGGGCAAACATGCTACTGCCATGTTACAATGTACAGTATGCATGGAGTGGTTTCATTACAAATGTATACAAGAAAAAAAGGATGAAATAAACGGTATATGGTGCTGTGACAAATGCCGCGCTATGCCCGAAACAGTCATTGGCATTGTTGTGAATGCCTGGTTCCTAGTTATCATGGTCATAGGGATAAGCCATGAATGCCTGGCATCATAGACAATGGCCATGAATAAGTGTGATAAATTCCCCACTCTGCAGTGACCTGGCTGGTTGAGGACAAGGAAAGGCGTGCATTTAAGAACAGATCATGGAACAGACCAGACATGTCCTAGGAGGGATTCCTAGTATGTATCTGTGATCAGCGCCATATCACACCTCTGAGAATGGATCTTGGAAGTATCTTGTAAGTTGTACGTAACATGGTAAATGCAGTGTAAGCACAACATTGGTGTCAGATGCAGAGACGGATCCACGCTGAGATGAATTTGGAGCTTGGACCATGCTGACCAGACTGGCCATTGTGCAGGCCATACCAGACAGTTAGGTTTGAACCTGCAGATTGATATATACATGTTATAACTTTACAAGTTGAAGGTCCCTGGTTTGATTTGAGGCCTGAGGCATTCTTTGGGTCATATTTCTGATAAAATTAGATTGTGATTATAATGTTTTGTGTGGTTTCAGAATTAAATTTAAATAGAAAGTTATGTTGGACTCCACATAGCTTTACATGATTCATTTGATTCACACAAAGAAAACACACCATACACAAAAGAAGAAAACGTGGAAAAGGAGGGTGGAATTATGAACCATCTTTGTGAGTGTTTTCACAGACTTGTGTAATTGTGTGTATTCAGGACAGCTTTCTGACCTGTGCACTCAAATTTACATATAGCCTACTTGTTCATCATTAGATTCTGATCAACTGTACGCATGAATACTGTATATAGGAAAGCATGTGTTTGCAGTGATTTACCTGTCTTTATAAGGCCTACATTGTAGTTTTTCATTCACTGTGGAATTGCTGCACTGAATACTGTAGGCATACAGAGTACAGAAAATTCATACATTTCAACACCATGGATAATTATATTCTTTACATCAACTGTGCCACAAGAGATGAAGTATGGTGCAATTTTCCGTGCCTCTCCCAAGCTGAGGCAGAGCTGATCATTAGAAAGAGGGAGGAGGAAGGTGGACAGCTAACATGGGACAACCTCCATGCAATTGAACTCACCATAGAGAAAAATCTGGCAATTCAAAAGAAAAGAGGATGGATTTCCAAAAAAGAAAAAGACAGGGTCAGCTTTCACACACATGAGGAAAATAAATGGGTGTCTTTTGCAAATTCACCTCATGAACAGATTTTGCCATCAGGACCATTTAGATGTCTTTTCAGTCATTATGAACACAAAATCATCATGAAGATCCATGAATATTGGCTAGAATTCTTCAACAGGCAGTTATTATCTTGGGATGCTAGACTAGAACACCTGTTACAGCAATGTAAAACAGCCTTGTATGATCACCTGGCAAAACCATATGCAAGAAGTGGAGGGTTAAGCATGAAGGTAGTAGATGAAATGGCTCATAGTTGCCTGGATGATATTGCACACACCATCTGGCAGACATTTTGCAATATGTGATACAACAAACACCTCCTTCCCGAAATATCAGACATCCTACAAAAAGAGCCCAGCAAACTGTCCCATGGAACTCAAACAGATAGATCCATCAGTGGGCATACCACATGCATCTTCACAAATTCAGTGTCATAATCACCCCTGCACAACAGACGTGAAGCAGATCCAACATGATGGAAAACAGAAGAGCATGGTGACTGAACCCATTACAGAGTGTAAAAAAATGCCAGTAGACCAGGACTTCAAGCATATACTACATACTATCAATCGTTTGGCGCCTGGTATGGTATACAATCATCAGCTGAGTTTTCAGGCAAACAGACAGAAAAGTATACCATTATTCACCTATGCCAGCACACCAAAGAGAAAGAAACGAAGGAAAAAACAAAAAACAAACAAATGGTACTCGAAAGGAAGAAACCGTCAAGATATTAGGGATCTGCAGCATCGACAAGCAGATTTATACAACAGTAGTGTAGTCTGTGAAATTGTTTCTGAAACAGATAAGTCTGACAAGTCTTATCCTACTTCCACAATATCCACAATAGAAATGTCCTCTCAAGTATCTTCTTGTGCCACGGAAACAGAACTAGTTACAGATTCCGGTCCTATTATCTCTGAAATAGTAGGGATACAAGACTCTGCTAAAGATGAAACAGTGACTCGAATTAAACCTACAGATAAAGCACATACAGCGACGACCTTAACATTGGATGAAGAGAGACGGATTCTAGATATGCTGGGAAGACTTGAAGGGCAAATGAGGGAACACACTTGAGAAATGGGAAACTGCATGATGGAATTCAAAAAGTCAATTCAGAGCTCATTTATTTCAAAGAGATGGCCTGATACTTTGACTAACTCTCTGGAAGCTGATTCATGTTGGCAAAGTAGCAGTTTTAGGCTTTGGAGCTTCTGATTCTCGGATTTCTGACAATGAAGTTTCATTCTGAAAATTGCAAAGGAAACATGTCTAAGGATATTATTGTTTTTGTCACCACTTTTACAGCAGCGATATAGGTGCAGTAAGTGACTGGCAAATCCTAGCTCTCCAGTTGATGTTTTTTTTGTTTTTTGTTTTTTTTGTTTTGACAACAAAAGATGGACCTATATTTGTGTTTGCAATACGGCTTTCTGTGCTGATCATTTTAAGTCGAGACACATCTTCATGTCATCAGGATGCTGTTTGTTGGAATACATGGTGACCTAGTGGAAAAACATAAAATTTATGCATTTTGGACATATATTACAGTTAATGTACATAGCAGTAAATACAAATTGCGGCTGTGCTGGAAGAAAATATGCAAATTTAAATTGCTATTTTCCTAAGCGACGGAGTTGCTGTTGCTTTCTGGAAAATCCAGACCTGCAAGAAAAGAAATATATCTTCCAGAATATAAAACTTCAATTCAGCTGTAAATAGTATTTGCAAATATTTGCAAATGTTTTAATATCCACGAGATTCCTGGAATTGTATCATGTATATACCTACAGTGTACATTTTATATGAAGGGGGAGAAGACAAGGTTGACATTGTTCCAGATCTTAAATTTGTACAGGCCAGAAGAATGTTGACATTACAAGTACCTTTAATCTTCACAGACACATTCAACTGATTTCAGCAAGTAGTCCTGAAATGGATTTTTACATGTGGAAGATATTTACTTTTACTAATATGTAGCACTCTAAAAATGCCATTATATCAACTTGACCACTTGATGGAAATTAAACTCAGCAATGGACACACATATTGGTTTCTGCTGTGGTGTTGCTATATGGCAGAATGGCTATTATTTTGATATTCGACCCTTCATGAATCAATCATGTAGCCCCTGTGCAGCCAAAGTCATAGTCATGGATGGAGATCATCATTATTGTATATTCATGGAGACAATTTAAAAGACTCTGACCATTGCTGCTGTACAGTAAACAATAATAAAACACATGTGGATCAGCTAAATCAAAACACAGCGAACTATTATAAAACGGGGAAGAGTGTTGTGAATGCCTGGTTCCTAGTTATCATGGTCATAGGGATAAGCCATGAATGCCTGGCATCATACACAATGGCCATGAATAGGTGTGATGAATTCCCCACTCTGCAGTGACCTGGCTGGTTGAGGACAAGGTAAGGCGTGCATTTAAGAACAGATCATGGAACAGACCAGACATGTCCTAGGAGGGATTCCTAGTAGGTATCTGTGATCAGCGCCATATCACACCTCTGAGAATGGATCTTGGAAGTATCTTGTAAGTTGTACATAACATGGTAAATGCAGTGTAAGTACAACGACTTGATTGCATCTCTATCGCCAAAAATCAACCAAAACCTTAATACCCCTGAGGAGGATAATGTCGCCCTTACTGAAGTGAAGTCACTTTTTCAGGTTTTGGAAACACAACTACTACAGCAAATTCGCGATTACAAAGACGAAAACACGCAAATAAAACTAGAGGCGACATACAAAGAGCTAACTGAAACAGCGAAACAAACTACAAAGCTAAAAGAAGAAATTGATAAGCTGAAAGCGGAAAGTAATACACTTCGAAAAGAGTCGGAGAAATTATGCAAAAGCCTGTTGGAAAGTGAGAAACTATGCAAAGAACTCAGCCAGAAACTAGAATATGCGGATTCAGCAGATTTGATAAAGAAATTTCAGAAGGAAAAAGAATCATACAGTGAAAAAATCAAAGACCTGCATATAGAACTACAAAAAGAAAAAGACTCATACAGTGAACGAATCAAAAACCTGCATGCAGAACTAAACAGGGAAATTGCCACCCGCAAAAGTACTCGTGACTCACTGGAGGAAGAAATGAATAGGCTATATTCCAACAACACCAGGAAAGATGAGGAAATTGAACGTCTCCCTATAACAATATCCAGTCTTCATACAGATATTGAAATGGCAAGAGGTAAAACGCTGGTGTGGCAACTCCAGGCACAAGCGATGGATGGAGCAGCTGAACCCTGGCAAAATAACACTCACCCACGAGAAAAAGAACCAAAAGACACAAATTTACACAACAAAGCGGAACCCGTCCAAGAGATGCCGACAGAAAAGACTGTATTAATATTAGGAAGTTCCCAACTCAAACACTTGAAACCCGAAGTGTTGATAAAGGACCACAGAGTCAAGAAAGAAACTGTGTTCACTATCAAAGATGCTGAAACTTAACTGAAAAATAACGGAGAAGATTATGACATAGTGGTCATACACTTAATTACAAATGATGTCAAGTCCCTTACACCTGAAGAAACAGCCATAGGAATCATGAACTTGTGCAATATGATCCACAACAGCAACCGTTCAACCCGCGTTAATGTATCGACAGGTATACCCCGATCTGACAGTGAGGAGCGTAATTTAGCTACTCAAGCTACCAATTCCTCAAACTGAATGGAGTAGAAAATACTGAAATATGTGATCAGTTTAACTCCTTTGCCACAAAAGAAAAGAAACCTAAAGGCAATCTATTTGATGACGATGTACATATCAACCGGGATGGTACACGTATACTGGCCGCCAATATTAAATACAGAATAGACCCAACCTCACGCATTAGGTCCTCCAATCGAGGTTTCAGATATACTAAAGGCCGAAACAACGATCAACATAATGGACGATATAGAAATCAAGGAGAGCGACCAAACCGCTGACAATGCAGGTTAATGACTTGGGCCGTTTGCAATTTGCAAGAAAATAAATGTTATGTTCTCTGACACTGTGATATGGATTCGAAACTTAACATTGGAACGTGGAATATACATGGATACAACACAATGTTGGTGGTATTATGGAGTCAAAATTTCAAGATACTGATTTTATAGAAAAACTTCAATTCGAAATATTTGGGCTCTCTGAAACACATGCTTCATCAGCGTGTGATTTAAATGTCAACGGGTATAGCATATACAGAAGCGAGCGAAAGAAACACAAGAACGCAACAAAATATTCTGGTGGTATAAGCGTGTATGTTAAAAATAACATCAAATTGTGTGTGGAATATATAAAAGTAGATTATCCCGATATTGTTTGGATTAAATTGTATAAAGATTTTTTTCTCACAACTCACGATTTATACATATGCACAGTTTATGTTTCACCCCACAATTCGATGTTCTCGAGTGAAGTTGATATTTTTGAGTTACTGTTTACTGATATTTGTACATTTAAATCTTACGGTGGAAAATGTATTGTTATGGGTGATTTTAATGCATCCACAGATACGGAAAATGATTATTTGATTCCAAACAAAGCTGATGGTATTCATATTCCCGTACCGGATTTAGATTTTGAAGATACCCCTTCACAACGTTTAAATTCTGACAAAAGAAAGGTGGACGAACACGATAAAAGTCTGTTATCGTTTTGTATATCTTCGGGTATGAGGATAATTAATGGCAGAAAACTCGGTAATGTAACAGGGAAATGCACGTGCTTCGCAAAGAATGCACGAAACCCTGCATGTATTGATTACGTGATATGTGACGAATCGTTGTTGAATGACATACCATTTATGAATGTACATGAACTTAATTACTTCTCTGATCATTGTGCTATATAGGTACATTGTACAGGATGTCAACCTCTACCTCGTTTTACATACGAAAGTCGCTCGGTGGGTACACAACCGACAGAGGGCGCAAATGGGTCCTTACATATCTTACCGCCTAAGTTCATATGGGACGCTATAAATGGCACTAAATTTCATGACGTACTGACGACAGTTTGCAAAAATGACTTTAAAACATTTCTGGAAAATACCTATGATATTAGAGAACGTTGTCAAATTGATCTTCTTATAGCCGACTTTAACGGTATAATATACAAGACAGCCACACTATCTTTGAAATTAAAGAAAAGAAAAAATCGTAAGAAACGCCTTCCAAAATATGCGGATAAAGAATGTACGTATCTATTTAAAAATATGAAAACTCTTGCTAAACAAGTCAGTGAAAACCCCAAAAATTATCAACTGCGACAAGTATATTACACGACAAGGAAAAAATTTCGCAAGCTTTCAAAATATAATAAAAAGAGTTTAAGCACAAAATTATGGATAAATTATTACAAATTAAAGAGAAAGACCCTAAAGAATTTTGGAAACTTATACAAGAACTTGCAGACGTAACTATACCTAAAGCAAACTCATGCGAAAAGATTGACCCTGAAATTTGGTTCCGTCACTTCTCCACAATTAGGTCAAGCAAAATTCAACCACACAAGTCATCTTTTTATAACCTAATAAAAGCAAGACTTAGTACACAAATTACTCACGGAGTTGGACTATTCTATAACGATCGAAGGAATTAACACAGCGATAGAAAAACTGAAAAATGGCAAATCTCCAGGGAAGGATATGATAATTGGCGAGATGATAAAGAGTACTGAAGATGCTTTGGCACCGCCAATACATAAAGTTTTTAACGCCATACTCTCTTCTGGCTTTTTCCCGCAATTATGGAAAATAAATATCGAGGTATATCGATCGGAAGCTGGCTTTCAAAACTCTTTTGTAGTGTTCTGAATTCCCGAATTATTAAGTATTTAGACCCCAGAAATATCAGAAACGAATATCAAATTGGGTTTGCAAACTATTCACGTACAAGTGATCATATATTACTGTTACGGACTTTGGTTGATAAATATACATAAGTAGTGGGAAAAAATAAATGTTTATATGCATGTTTTATTGATTTCCAAATGGCGTTCGATACAGTGTGGCACCAGGGTTTATTCTATAAACTACTCCAGTATGATATCAACGGTTATTATTTTGACATAATTGTGGATGTGTATACTGATTCATCAGTACAGTTGAAATTTTCTACTGGTCTTTCAAATAGAAATTTGCTTTGTAATGGCGTGCGACAAGGCTGTGTCCTAAGTCCCACGCTCTTTAACACTTTTATTAATGATCTACCTGATATATTCGATGACAAGTGTTCTCCCGTTCAGCTCTAGAACAAAAAACTTAACTGTCTCTTATATGCGGACAATTTAGTGCTACTATCAGAAAGTCAACAAGGTCTGCAAACATGTTTGGATCATTTACGTGTCTACTGCATAGACTGGAACTTAAACATAAATGACCAAAAATCCAAAGTTGTAATCTTTAACAAAACTGCATGGAAGGAGGTTAAAGCAAGAACTATTTCTCCTGGGAGATGAAATATTAGAAGTAGTTAATCATTACTGTTATCTAGGAATTCAAATAAGTGCCAATGGATCTTTCAATCTTGCTGTAAAACATCTGTGTGAAAAGGCTACAAAAGCAGCAGCAAAATTAAAACAAATTATTTGGAACACTGGGATAGATCTATCTGTTTCATTAAAACTGTTTGAAAAACTTATTACTCCTATACTTTTATATGCTTGCGAAGTATGGGGACCTTTTATAGTGAAACCGGAAAAATGCTTCTCCGGTGATATTATAAATCATACCAATTATTCTTTTGAGAAGATACATTTAAGCTATTTGAAATTTTGTCTAGGTGTGAACAAAAAGGCCAGTAATTTTGCCGTTTTAAGTGAGTTGGGCCAGTACCCACTCACGCTTAACACTCTCACACAGATGTCAAAATACTGGTTCAGATTTGTTAAACTGAACCCAGACTCATTATTGTATGACTGTCTTTTATGCAATATATACAAATTTGATTCACGGCAATTTCTATGGTTGAAAACGCTACAAAATGTATTTCGAATGTCGGGTTTCTGTAACATGTGGAATAATCTAGGTTATAATAATGAAGACTTTCCTTCAAAAATGTTCAAAAAAAAAGGCAAAGGATATTTAAAAACCAATGGAAAGAAAATTTAGCCACTAATAGTGAACCTGACAAGAAACTACGAACATGTGTAAAATTTAAATACCAATTTGGACCAGAAAAATGTTTATATTTAGTGAAAGAGTATAGAATTAGAAAAAATATTACCCGATTTCGAATAAGCGCCCACAACCTCAAAGTTGAAACTGGCAGACACAAAAGACCTATTAAAACACCTTTAGAAGAGCGGAAATGCGATACCTGTGAAAAATTGGAAGACGTGGCACATATTTTAATCGATTGTAAAAAATTTACACAGCAACGAACTACCTTTTTCAACAAACTAACCGAAATTTTCCCTACATTTTTGACTTTTTCGAACCCAGGAAAAATTTATCTTTATTATGAAATTAGAAGATGCCGATATAATCAAACATACTGGGACATTTTTCGACCAAGTGACTAAAGTTAGAGGTCAGTTTTGATGGTATATATTTTCTAAATAGCATAAATATCCCCAACATCCACTTGCAGTTTTTGTTTTGCAGGCGACCCTTTGGGGCCAAAGCCGGCCTGCCCACCGCACCGCGTTTTAGGACGGCAGGGCGGCGATGTAGTGAAGAGTGTTCTTTTTTTCTTTTTCTTTTTTCTTTTTCTGAAGAATGAAGTGGAATGTTGTCTAGTGTCGTGATGTGATGTATTGTTTTGTATTATATTATATTGTATTGTATCGTATTGTGATTCATGTATATATTTATGTGTTTTGACTGACAGAAAACCATGTATGTATATGGTGCAGTTAATAAAGTCATTCATTCATTCATTCATTCACAGGTGGCACGTTTGTAATATAATCCATGATCCACTTGGATGACCACCAAGTTACCAATGCAGCGCGGGTGTTGGCAGTGAAGTATAGAACAGACAGTGGTTTACCACTAGCTATCACTTTCCAAACTTGAAAGGGGGTGAAAAATCTAGTGAATGTCGATTTGCCACCACTAAAAAGCCTATTGGCTTAGTATAATCTGCGACACAGGTCTGTGGCTCCACAAACAAAACGAGGCTGTATTTACCATTTAACTATTTGCATGACATGACTACCAAACAAATTATTTTACAAGGATACGTTGCTGATCAGAATCTCCTTTTGTTTGTGGAGTGGGACTAGCTTCTGACGCAGAACCTTACACGCAATGCATTAGTTCGTCCTGACAGTGCGTGTATATATATATATATATATATATATATATATATATATATATATATATATATATATATATATATATATATATGTATGTTTGTATATGTATGTGTGTATATATATGTTTATATATATATATATATATATATATATATATATATATATATATATATATATATATATATTTATTTATTTATTTATTTATATATGCAAGCATTGATCTGTATAAACACCCATGCTGCTGTGCAGTCCTGTTCCGAATTAACTTTAATTCCGAATTGGGAACTTTCACAGGATTATCCTGGCTTTGGGGGAAATCCTTTCCAAACTATTTACTGGTGTTTTTTCGTGGTTTAAGTCAATTTATGTTCCTACACCTGAATTGTTTATTAAAGGAAAAATTAATTAACATGTCGACAAAGTTAGGAAAAGTTGTTGGTTTTGAAAAGTGTGGCGTACAAGACTTCATGAAAATGTTATGTCAAGTGGTTCCTACGACGCATTCATTTGTAACCTTAGTAATACTGCTGTCTTGGTGTTTGATTGCAGCGTGATTAAAATAGATGTTGCATATGTATAAACATTATCTTTCTGCAGTTTGTTCCTTTGAGACGTTTGTCATGATTAATACAGACAATGTATGATCGCCTGTAAAGCTGTGTATGGTTTTCCTTGGAAATAACTACATATTCACATTGCTTAAATGCATGTTTATCCAACTGATCACCAGATGGCGGCACCGCGTGTTGTAGCTGCATCATATGTATTTTGGTATCTATCCCAAACATTCATATGAGAACGTGGGTCTCACGAGTCCAACTTTGTTTCATACATTCCCTTCGTGAAGATCTGTATTCATAATCTGAATTATGTTGACAAACCTGTCATCTTGGTGACTAAACTAGTGTAGATGGAATATGGAGAAGATGAACATTATGCACATGTCCACTATTGTATGGTGTTATTTATATGTTCGGAACGAGCCAGACTCTAAACTTGCAATCTTTGGCACCAGTCGCCTAGCTGAAATGGGAATCGCACATACCCACTGGTATGTATTTGTATGAAGTCTTGAATACATGCTTCATAATACAGAACCGGTTTGACACCCATACAGGTGTCTAGAACGTTAGGGCATGTAATACTTGAAAGAAAAGTATTTAAGTTTTACTGTTTTTCGTTATTCGTCAGCCCAGGAGGTGAACGTGGCTTGAAGAGCGCGGTACCACGAATTTTTTAACACAAAATTTGAAACTTATTCCAACGTGGAATTAATTATACATAAATTACCCGCTGAAGACCCTTTAATTTATTTGGTCTAATACAGCCGGTGTCAAAATTTTACAGAGGAACGTGTGTAATATGGACAACAGTATTTCCATATGTATATAGGTTAGACAGGGACAGGCTAGCTTATGGAGAGTAAAGAGTTCGAACTGCGGAATAGGGTAATGACTACGAGGAAGTTGTTCTGGGCAAAGACACAAATACAATAAGCATGACAAAGGCCGAACCGATCAAGTCGTGCTTGCTTTGAGTGTGCTCCATCAGTAGTTTATATTTTACTTTTAACTAATTATCGTCCCGGTGAATCTTTTTTGACTGCAAGCTGATAAAAACCTATCGGGACGACGAGATTCTCTCAAATGGCCTCCGATTTCCCATTGAAGGGACAGGGAGAAAAGTATTGCAAGTCATACAAGACAAATATAAAGCTCCTATAGAATGATGGGCTGAAGGAAAGTCCCTTTCGTTTGACCCCTGGAATAACATTGGACTAGCTCTGGTCTAAACTAGACCTAGCACACTTTCTCAAGAATCCATGAATTAAAGAAAAAAAACCCGAAAACATGGACGGATTTAGTTTCAAAATAATTGACATTTTCTTCATGAAAACATACCAACACGCCATTTGGGGAGCTTGTACGAAAAGCTTCGTGCAATTTTAAGATTGGTGCACAAAATTCATCTTGGAACAATCTAAAAATTGTGCCATGTTGCAACATGTAATGCAAGAGTTTCCTGTTCTACTACCATAGGTCGATTCTTTATAGAGTTGCACAGGCGGCAGAAAAGAATATGCATTTATGTGTTTAGGGGTGAGGGAAACTGCCAACAGAATTTGCAAATCAAAATGTCTTCGATGGCCATATATTTGTAGCGTTAACTGCTTTGTGCCGAGTCCCATTTATTCTGTATAATTATGGTGGACAAAGCTGTCTCGACAGTCAACATGTAAAAGTTAACGAAGTACTTGGTTTCGGGGCGTAAAATCACAGGCAGATATATGGGGGCAGACTCCCCTCCTCCAGGAATCTACCCCCCCCCCCCCTCCATTTTTTTCTATTTTATTTAAGTCGCCCGTGGAATCTAGGTGAAGTTGGGACCGCATTGACAATATATGTGTAATGAACTCTTTATCTGTCCGAAAGTGCCGATACGCAGAAACGATTGTGCAAAATTTGATTCAGGCCTACTTTGTACGTGGTTACATGTGTATCGCATGACCTTTAGGAGTGCAGGTTGTCAAAGGTTAAAAGGGCAAATAGTTCCTAAATGCGATCAAGTAAGCGGAGAGCCTGTGTTGAAGTATTTTTAAATGATCGGAAGGTGAACTTACCCATCTCCCCAACCTTGGTTCACTGGTGGGTCTTGCAAAGCTGCACGGCCAGATTCTGATAAGCAATGCACGGTGACCTTGACCTGATGTAGGTCTCCTGTACGATGGACGGAGACCTTGAGCTCTGCTGTACGATGTACAGTGACCATGACCTGATATGGGTCTGCAGTGCGATGTACAGTGAGCTTCCCCTGCCAGCCTAGGGGTCTGGTGTTTAAATAAATATCTACTGACAGATTTAAATAAGAATGGCGTGGTATTTAAGGCGGAACATTTTTCATCGTTGCAGAAATTGAAAGAAAACATAGTATCTCTGAGTTTAGCTGTGTTTGCACTTTATACACCAATGGTAGTCTGCGCTGTAAATAATCCCTGAAACTGACACAAAACTTGAGATTTAACAAATAGGTCCATATCAAAATAATCAGCTTTTTATTATATGGCAGTTTCACGACGCATGTACCAAAGTGTTTTTTTATCGAAAGAATAATCCTATTAAGCGTTCATTAATGAATTTATAATTTAATTTGACGCGTGAAAGGAGACAATTTCCACCGTTTGCATTCCCTCAATATGTACCCACCAAGTCATACACACACGCAAATACATAGGCCTAGATACATATACACACGCACTAATATAGACGCATAAACAAACTCTTCAGTACACGTACACGCGTAAGTACATACATGCACGTAATTATGTTGACAAGTATGCGCACGCACACAGACGTACATGAGTACGTACGTGGATATAAAAGTACGTTCGAAGATTGAGTACATCAGCAAATAACTACATATATACATACATTACATATGTATGTGTATGTGGACATGTACACACAGATATATGATGGTTTATAATTTAAAATGTTTTTTTTTTTCTATTTTTTTCTTCGTTGGTGTTATTGGTAGATCTGTCTGGATAAGCTACCAGAATCAAATATAAATTTTGTCCCACTGTGCCCTGATCTCCCCTATCAACAATGTCTTTAACAATACAAGATTGTTGTATATTGACTTAAGAAGTTGCATATTGGAGGTTCAATATTATATGTACACGGAGCTTCTCGGAGGGCCTCGACTAACACACCGAAACTTGGTTATTTTTTACCTGATTTCGCGCATGGTTCCTGGATTGTCTAACAGAACAAAGGAGCACTGATATAGGTTCTCTGAACATGCAAAAGACATCATTGTAACATAGGCCTACGCGACACTTGTATAGGAAAAGATACCAAGCTAGCCAAAAACCATTAATATCATTTTTTTTTTTAAGTTCAAGCATTTAATATGGTCAGTTTGCTGGTTTTCGGGCAACGGAGTATTTAGGTATACCGCGCTTCAACCTTATTTCACATGCCCTGACCGGGAAGGTCTTTACCAAATTTTGAGTTCAATGATCACATACAGCTGTGATTCTAAGACGCTTGTTCTACATATCAACTTAAATGAGTCAATTATTAAAATTAGGAGAATATGCCAATCAGGAAAATTGCCAGGCATCACGTGATGACAACTTTAGCCCGCATTTTCTAGTGCACAAGGAAAACTCGTGTGCGATCTAGAGAACTCAAGCGTGTTCTCACGCGTGACCAATTGCCTGTTCAGCAAAACTGAGTACTTCAACGTTTTGACATATATATATATATATATATATATATATATATATATATATATATATATATATATATATATATATATATATACATACATATATATATAGATATATGGGATTTACATATTTTTGTTTTCCATATCACAAGACGTTAAAAAAAAATATATATATATATATATATATATATATATATATATATATATATATATATATATATGTGTGTGTGTATATATATATATATATATATATATATATATATATATATATGTACGTGCATATATATAAATATGTAGATTTAATAAATTGTGCTAGAGGCTACAAATGGGAATCCATAATGTATGCACCGGATACTGAGTGCAGTCATTATTGAACAGGTGGAACAACATGCTTTTTGTGTAAGTTCTATCCTAAAAGGCACGAGTTTTAATGGGCTTTTCAGAAAAAATGAAAATAAAAATAAAAACTACAGTTTTCGTGATAAAAAGCAGGAATCTGAAAACAGGTCACTTTATACACCAAGATGTCGTTTTTAGAGAGACATTAAGTCCCGATGTACTAGTGAACAACGAACTTTCCACCAGAAATGACAAATATGTATACGCTATGCCACCTAAGTAAAAGGACAAATACATGTACACTATATTAACTTGAAAGCTCCATAAAAGTTCCTACTGACGGATTCATTTAAAGTTCTATTACAGACAGTATGAAATATTGCTTTTAAATTGACCTTCTGGGCCTAATTAAAATTCATCTAGATTTTGCCGTTAACTTAACAAGCGAAATGATGTCATTATAATTATCAGGCTGGTTTTTTTTTTTTTTTTTTTTTTTTTTTTTTTGCTTTTTCATATTTTTGGTTGCCAATTAGGCCTATATGGCAAACCATTTCAGGTTTTAAGTTCCTAAGTCGAGGGAGGGTGGGGGTGGGAGAGGCAACCCCTCCCCGGTTGCTTGGGGACTTTACGTAATTTTTCCTCAAATTTGTATTTCGAAAGCCACTTCATTAAAATTTTCGAGATCGAGACTTTTATGTGATTGCAGCCTGAAAGTAGTCGCTCCTAAGAAAAGAGAAAGTTCAACGGCGGGCCAACACCAAATATCAAGACTATATTAATAATAATTTCATCCTTCACCCCCCCCCCCCACAAACGGGAAACACGCGCGGTATCCAATACACATACGAACCCACTTCCTACAGAAATCTTAACGTGATGGGTACCACAAGCTGGCCTTTTGCATGTGCCATGGCTTTATAGACATCCATTACTTTTCACCTGACTGTAAAGGCTGTATATCAGGGATGCATACTTTGGAACAGGCCACGTCTTCGAATTCTGGGCATTTCTACAATTAGTGCATTTTAAATCACAAATTCTGCATAATATCCAGCTTACATGTAAATGGAATGCTACGAAACAATAAACAATTAGTGTCTTTTCAGGACGGGAGCAGCCAGAAAAGGAGATATATGCATAATAAGTTCCCGACCCAACCACATACCAGATAGCTTAGTTTCGCTTGGTGAGATATTTCAATATACGGGCGGTACCTGTGGGGACAAGCGGGATATTACTGATATTTTGGAAATACAATATACTTATTGAAGGCTTATGGAGGGTTTTCTTGTATATGGCTCGGGAAGTACTAGACGTATACCAGTTTGGCATTTGTGACCTTAAATTTCTCAAAAATACTAGTTTTGTGAGAAATGCGCATGCATATGGCCTGTCTGTGACATGGATGTGACCTGCACGTCCCCCGTGATCGCCAGGAGTCAAACCCGTGCTTTGTGGCGGGAAATTAATATGCATACTGCGTATTGTCACCCTGAGGGAGTTTGTCTTCCCAAGGGTTCACAATCTGGCTGTTCTCCTCCTGAGAAGGGTAATCGTTTTATTATACCGAAAATCATAATAAATAACACAAAACATAGCTTAATTGATGGTATTCTTCACACCACAGCATTCCTTGTTTGCTTGCTTCACGCGTGAGCCTGGGTCAAGTCATAGCCTGGTTCCAATGCACACCACCAGGCATGACAACATTTAAAGCGCCCTCTGTGGGAATGGAGAAGGTGACAATAGTCACGTCTCCATGTACTGAACATAGGACATTACTATTGTCACCCTCCACTGAAGATTCACGTGGATCTCAGGAGGCCGTCAGAGTTGTCTAAGCCTTAACAGCCAATCAGAATCCTTCATTTTTATTTGAGGTATAATAATAAAGACTGTCAGTTTCTCGAAACACTTGATATTACTAGAACCCACAAAATATTGAATAAAATCACAATGCCACTTTGCCTTTGACCGGGGTAAACAAAACAGTTTATGGGAAGTTGAACAAAATGAAAACACACAAAATTTCAAAAGATAATTAAAAGCATTGCAGCACTACCACATCTTGGTACACATATTTTTGCAGTATATATGCGAATTTTGAGAAAAAAAATATTGTGTTATGTATATTGGCATCAAATTGTAAACATAATATAGTAGAATGTCCAATTAAGACCACCTGCACAAAGACACCATTTCAATATTAAGGCCACCAATTGACATACCTTTTGTTTATCCTCATTAAAATCATATGCACACTAGGACCACTCTCCTATACAGACCACATTTTTCAGTCACTTAGGTGTCTTAATAGGGAGGTTCCAATAGGATGGTAGAGTATATATGAGTGGATAGAATAGAATTAATGCAACAGTTGTAAACAGGTTTCTGCTTTTAAAATTATTAGGTGAAGTTTACACGGCTGCAGTGGTCAGTTGTGTTCACCTGTGAGCATTTGTTTTAACCAGCCATAGTTTCAGTGACGCTACATACACGATGAAGGAACTTAGAGCCAAAAAAGGGGGTGGGGTGGGATTTTCCTCTTTTCATATCTTTTGGCACATTTTGGACGCTTTTGATAAACAAACTACAAAAGAAACGACAACAAATTAAAAAGTTGTGCTTTCAGTACTAAGGAGTCGTCTCCAGCCCCATGACATAACATTCTCAATTGGCAGATTATAGGCCCATAGAGATCTCAAAATAGATCAGGGTAATTCTAGGGGATCTAAAAGTAGATGAGATTATATAGCCCCACTTAGGTCTAAAAATAGATATGTGATTAAAGCGCCACCTGGGTCAAAAATAGATGGGGGAATATAAGGCCCACCTTGGTCGGAAAATATGAGCAGGTGAGTAGGGAGAACATGGGACTCACAGGACACTCAAAAATTGTTTCATGGCTGGTGACCTTGACCTATACTTTTTGACGTCCATAACCTTGACCCTGGCTCCTTTTTATCAAACAGTATATGGAGTGTGAAACTTAACTGGATTATCTGGTCTGGATGACCAGACATACCTTGAAATATCATTTGCACATACTTTCAAAGTTTCTCCTTACCATTTTTTTTTCTGTCCATGTTGATGTTATCTTCTTATCCTGCTATCTAGTTGATGTTAATCTCAGAGACCCCAATATGAAACCCTTGGTGTACTGATGTTATCATATCTCACCAGGCACATAGAGCTGTTCATATGGTGCCCTGCAGTTTTAATAGAAGTGGGGCTTTCTTCCTTGGGCATGCTTTGATTACATTTTTGATATGAAATCACTGAGTACCTTACATAAACTAGGCAGTGGTTCTTTAACATATAAATGCATATTAGAGCTGCCCTTATATTTTGAACATAACGGTTTAATATGATTGTACTTCTTATGCAATGTTTTATGTTCAGACTCATTTCTGGTTTATATTCAGTACAAAATGCTTCCTCACATCTTACATTTTTCCATGCAGGTAAAATAAAATTGTTAAATGTATCATATTTTGAGGTTACTTCAGTTAGCTTCGCATAAAGTGACATAAACAGACAGACTATGCTTCAATGAATAAACATTTGTAGCATACATTTCTATATACAGTTTGCATATAACCAGGGATGTGAACCTTCCTGATAGAACCAACCGTAACATAATGAAAGATTGGCTCATTACTTTTTTGAACAGGTACTATTGTTGGATAAACTGTATAATGCATGTAGCTGTTCCTTTTTGATATTTTTAAATAGAACATTGTATTGCAAGTCCCTGTTATGTTATATAATGTAGCTCTTATATCTCCTCTTTCCTTCTAAGCAAATATCCTACGTGTTTCTGATAGTGTAAGTATCTTAAGCAGCTAATGATAAAAATTGGCTTATATGCAGAATACATTCTGAATTTTATTGACTCATTACAGATTAAATGCACTCAAACACAGTATTTGGCACCACTGGTGACTGTTAATATTTTACTCTTACAATAATACAACTGAATGTCAACACAGCAAGTCACTCCCACAAGGTTTCTGTTTTTGACCCTTGTCTTTGGAATCTGGTTCAACCTTCATTGTTACTTTTGATTTGACTTCGGTGCCACCATCATGTTTCATATTTGCCTTCTTTGTGCTTTTTATTTTGAGACTGGCAGGTCTCTGCACAGGGAGATTCTTTTGTTCAATACCTTGGTTAAGTGGTATTTATAAATACCACTGACATGCAAGAAAAAAATCACAGATGGAATCTTTGGTTCCTTATCCACTACCTGTTTCCTCAAATGCAAAACCAAATTCCTCTGCCGGGTCATTGCGTAATCTGTCTGTATTTAGTGCTGCAAATGTCTTGAAATTAGCTGCTGGTGTAATTGCTAACAAGTCACCTGGTATTACATTTGCATTTCAAGCAGACTGTCTCAGTACATCATTGTATTGATCCTGCACTGTCCCATCTGCAAGGATAGAGAACCACAGGTGTACTGAATTTCTTCCTGGTGCTGGGAGAGACAAATGTGTCCTTCTTGGCCAGGTTCACCAAAATCACAAGCAGAACAAGGAATTTCCCTCTTGCTGACTGTTTCTAATTGGTCAGCAATGAATGGAACTGTTTCCTGGTAGAGCTACTGTTTAATATCCTGACAGTATTTTTCCACTCTTTTGCTGTAGACACTGTCCACCTCATCTGGCTGGCAAACTGTGAGAAGAACATCTGGTATGAATTGAGTCCATGTTCCAGGCCACGTACTGATGCCTTCAGTCCATGTTCCAGGCCACGTACTGATGCCTTTAGTCCATGTTCCAGGCCATGTACTGATGCCTTTGGTTGTGGGTTATTCTTCTGCCCATGAGAGAAAGAACCAGCAGCTCTTTGTATTCTTCTTTCAGTTCTTTGCTGCATATTTCTGTTAGTTCTGTCTCAATGTACCACAATTTATCTGCAATGTTTGAACTCAAGGACAACAGTATTGCAGGCCCTTTCAATATGTTGTACACCACCAATGCTCCATCAGAGAGTCTGCCCATGTGCCAATAAGGTACAACAACTTCTTGTCTCCATTCAACCATGTTGAGTGAATATCCCCCAAACTTATCAGCATTCAAACACCCACTGAGAAATGAAAGCTTAAGGATCCATTTATAAGTTTACTTGGCCAGTGCATCACATGATTAGTGACCTGCTTTTCATTCACATGACATCTACTCATATATCTCATCTTAGTTTCCATGAAGCAAGGGTCATATGGTGGCATCAGAGGACATTGTTTCTTTTTCAGACTATACCCCATCCTTAAATCTGTATCACCTGACTACTGTCCAATGATTTAAATCACATGACTGCTGTCATAAATTTTAGTCACGTTACATGTCAGCTCACCTGAAAAATAAGTCATATGTTTTTTAAATCTGATTATGCATACCTTTAATGTTCAGATATGTGCATAGATCATACCCTTCTGATATTTCCATATCCATATCCATTCACAAGTTCATCACTTACATTTTCCAGTCAAAGTCCACGTATACGCAGACTCAAACAAATTACTGTTGCAGTCGGAGTCCGTATATATGTGGACTTGCCTTCCTAGGTCACTTTTGCAAGGTATGTTGCATGCAGGAACCAAAGAATTGCACTAAATATCATCTTTATCAAGCACACTTTCCAGACATAGCATGTATTTGGCGATTGGAATGCCCTTGTAAATTTTGTACAGATTTTTGAAGTTGTGGCAGGCACCTGTCAATATTGATACATGTAGAAGGTCACGTGGGGTACACTGCATCTTGGCAGCCAGAGGTAGTCAAACGGAAGTACCACTTGGTGCAATGAGGCTACATTATAGCAATCCCTTACTAAATTGTTAATTTCAGAGTGAAAGTAGTATGAATTGCGGGGAAAAAGTGTCATTTATCATCTGTTATGCATTTGTGGCCATTCAAGGCAAAATTGGAATTGATTCATAATATTTTGTTGTCCAATAATGATAAAACTTGATGGAAAAGAGTAAAGATCCAAGATGGTGGCCATGTCATGGAGCCTCAGGTGACCTTGACATAATTTAAGCAATGCATATTTTGAGGTCTATTTGTAGCATTCCTGTGGCAAAAGGTCCTAACTCACACACTTTCTACTTATATTATGCTCACGAATGAGTTTTAATTGAAATTTGCTGAAGTCATGTGGTTATGTAGATTGCATTAAGTGGCCAACATATCAAATAAACTGACCAACAGGGTTGCCATGGCAACTGTCCCAAACTATATTTTAAAAAAACAATGTATTTTGCAAAAATCAAAGGCATAAATGTATATTGTGATATGACCTGTCAAGATCCAAGTATTAAAAAAGATTTAGGAATGCAACATTTACCTCGGTGAACCATTCCATGTTTTGAAACAGTTATTTTGCAAAATATCAGAATACGAAACAATACTTTGGTTACCATGGCAACCAAATGTTACACCTACTATTTTCATTTTGACACTTTCAGAACCCAAAAGCATGTTTCCTACTGCACATGGTGAAATATAGGTAAAATAACAAGTTACATCATAGATACAGAATAAATTGGGTCCAACATTTTGAATTTTCCCCAAAATCCCCAGACACAGGCTACATAAGCCAATGAAATAGCCCAGACTGGAAAGTGGCAATGCATCCGTAATATCTTCCATGCTTCTGCCTTGATATCATTGGGTTAAATTAAAAATATAATGCTGGCCACAAGTGGATGTGCTTTGGTGTTGTACTTGACTTTCATTCCATATAAAGTCATCTGATCAGTAGCCATAATATTCTGTTCATCCATATTCGTTGTCTTTGGGTACAGACGCTGCTACCCAGTGTTCCCCCTGAGCCGTCAATGGTGTAGCCTTGATCACAGAAATCCTCCCCTTCTTCATTTTTTTTAAAGTTTGTCACTTGAAAAAACGTCAACAAAGTGAGGTCTTCTTACACGATCTTGTCTTCCAAAGATATCTCTGATAGTCTCTGTATCCATTTTAAAAACCTGTTATGACATTTCTTGATCCGTCAATTTCAACCATGATGTCAAATTTATAGTAAATAATCATGACTACAGCTCAGATTTCAGAAGTTACATCCATGTCCATGTTCCCTAACTTTACTAGCTTGTAGTGGTCAATATCAGAAGACAGGTCTGGAGTCAGGTCAAGGCATAATGGGTAAACCCATTAGCAAATAACCTCAGAATGATATTGTTTCCAAAGTTTTCCATGAATTTCCCAAACCCTGAGTACAAACCCAGGAACTCCCACATATATCTGCCTGCTGCAAATTCTGGTTTGTATGTCTCCACTGTGTGACCATCCAGTTTCGGAGTGAGGTTTGTCAGGTTGGAATGTTTGAAATTAGCTCATTCCAAACTATGGTCACAGGCCTTGGTCAGTGGTTCTGGCACTGACTTAAGACTAGAGGCATGTTGGTACTTGAATGTAAGCTCTTTTCATGAAGAATTTAAATATGCAATTGTCGTCTTAAATCTAGGTACATATATGGAAAAACCAGGGACTGGTATGAGATGAGTTAAATGATTTCTTGGCAATTGTTCCCTCATATGTACCATTGTCCACAAAACCAACAATAAGTCTATGTGGAAATTCACCAGTGCATAAGCTCTCAATATGTCTGGATGTTATATTACTTTGAAGCATGTGGCTGTGTAAAATACTGTATCTGATTGAATACTTAGCAGTGTTGGCTTGTAGAGCCCTTGCATGTCTCCAGGTTCCACTTGCACTATGCACATTAAATGCTGCTGTTAACCTGTGGAGTTTGATTCTCATATCAACTCCATTCAACGTCAGTTTATCTTGGTTAAAGATTGGGTCCCATCATTCAATATAGAACTTGGAATTTTTTTAGATCTAAAGTGCAGGGATGGTAGAAGTGTGAATGTTAGTATTATGCATGAATTCTACTCTATCTATAGACCAAACACACTCTGCAATTGACTGTTTTAGCATCAGTTTCATATGTGAGTAGGGTCTCTAGATAGACTGTAGACTGGTGTGTTACATTCTCACCATTAAGCTCCACTTCAACCTTTTTGAACAATCTGTGCATCCCGCTGTTGATGGGACCAACATTAGTGTTTGCATCTAAGTTTGAACCATCATCCTTTGGAACCTTTGCTTATGAAAGTATTGTTCAAGTCTATGTTGTCTTCTCCTGATCCATTGATATTAAATTCTATCAGTGCCTCATCACCCAAGGAGGTAATTGGATGATAGGATCCCAAACACCTTTCACAACTGCAGTCTGCGTGAGTGGTAATGTAAAAGGTCCAGTACTGACTTTGTGCTAACTACAATTTGTGCATGTACCAGAGAAGTCATGATGATGTGTCTTTACCCAAGGATGTCTTCCTTCTTTGTTTTATTTTTTATTTTTATTTTTTTTTTTAATTTCTATTTTTATAATCATTTTTTGTAGGTGTGGGCGCTTTCTTTTTGTAGCCAACATGCTTACATTTCTCTGGTTGTCTTTTTGTAGGTACATCAGTGGTGTGTCTGTGAGATACTCTACTGGCTGTGTCAAGGAGATTGGTTTCCATGTCAACCTCTTCTGACAGAACTTTTAATATTTTTACCACTTAAAGCATCTTAAGCCAAGCCCACTCAAAAATTCAGATTCATGTCTTACAGCTTTAGCAGCTGACTTCAGGAAGGGACTTGCAGATCTGAGAAGGCCACAAAGAATGCTACCTATTCCAGGGTCCTTTTGAATTCCAAATCCTCTGTACACAGGTATAACATGACCAGCTTGATCAACATACTAAGTTTGATACATCAAGCTCACAGGGGCAACATACTCTGTACGTTTACGTTTCCTACCAGTAGCCTACACCCTCTAGGTAAAAAATGAAGTGGGATAATTGATTGACCTTTATTACAAAGGATTGGATCAGCAGTCTGAGGAGCTACTTTAATGGCTATAATATCATGTCTGACAGTTCCTACAGGCATATTTAATGGTGAGTCATATGTTAATATACTTTGACTTCCATGAGTGAATGGGTCTGTCACAATTTATAGTAATGGTGCAGATATATATCCAGCTACAGTATACTCAGCCATGTCTGAGTATCAAATATGGAGTATAATCCTGCTTCAAGATTAACTTCACTAGAAGCTTCAATGCACAGAGGCAAGGTAGCACCATTCCCAGAGCTGAACCTAAATTTTTCAAACCCAAGTATTTTACAAAGGTGCTTGCATGGAATTTCTAACTCTATATTGGGCATGACAAACCTAATTGTCATCTTTTTTTGTTTTCATATTCGAACTAAAACCTTAGGTCACATTAAAAAACTTTTGCCACAAGCAGTGTTTAACAGCCCTTTCAAAGAATTAGAATTTTGTTGAAAAGAAAACTTTTAAAACTGATTTCACCACCACTTCCTTGTGCTTCTGTTTACCATATTTTAAGATGAAGAGATGCAGGGGGACTGTCAAAGTAATTGAGAGGATAAGAAATTTCTGGTAACCCTACCTCATAATTTCAATTCAAATCTATGATTTTAGGCAATTTTATCTTGAACTCAGTTTCTGTATTTTTGAGAAAATATGTCATGAAGCTATCATATGGCAAGATGAGAGAAAAGTCACCCATTATTAAGGCTAATCTTCTGCTACAATGGTTTTTTTTAATCACTTTGTCATGAAGTGTTGTTGCCAGTGTCTCAAGAAGCACAGGTGCAACCATACCGCCCAGAAATTCCCCAAAGTTATCCCTATGTCTCTAAGATCCATGCCCCCATCCCCATTCAAGTCATCTACAATACCACTGTTAACCATTGTTCTATTCATGGTGCTTTTTACCTCTCTCAGCTCAATCAAAATATAATATACATCATAAATATATTTATTTTTACTGCCACACTTTGATGAGTTCTTCATATAATGCCTCCCCCCCCCCCCCCAATGGGCTCTCCCTAAGATAATAAACATCCATGCCAGGAACAAATTTATTAACCCTTTCCCCCTCAAACCGGCCAAAACCGGCTGGTGGTCAAGTGTGGTCTGCTTCAGTGTTTTCAACTAATTTCAAGTTATGAAAAACAATTTGACTGAGAAATGTACATGAGACTTATCAAGATCACATGCGCCAGGTCAACAGCTTTCCTTGGCATGGGTTGGGCACTAGTGCCCAACCCATGCCAAGGAAAGCTGTTGACTCAGTCTTAATTCAAGGGGGAAAGGGTTAATTACAAAGACTTCCTCAGTCCATTGAGCAAAATAACCTTTCCTGATAAGTGTTTTGGTATGGACTATGCACACAAAGTCACCAGATATTAAGCTTGGTTCTCCCCTTTTCTTTTTTCGGTTAAGTGGCGTATCACTGTACTGTAAGTCCTGGTGTGATCCCTTGCCTCTTGAGGAGTTAACCCATTTAATGAGGAGAGTGAAGAATTGTTATAGGCTTTTAACAATTTTGGCAAAACCCCAAGGTATCTGTGATTTCTATGATGAGAAAAACATTGCCACATTTTCTATTTAAGGGTACGATATAATCTCTCCACCATGGCAGCTTTAATATCTTCATTTTGAGTAGAAAACTGTTCTATATCATATTCTTTCATCAATCTATTAAAGGAATGGCTATAAAACTCTTTCCCTCTGTCTGTTTGCAGACGTTTTGGTTTATTGCCTGCTTACCTGAATACTTTCTTTATACCTTTGTTCACTGATACATAATTTTTGTATTTGATAGTAACACCCAAGCAAAGCAGGTAAATCAATCTATGACTGTCATTATGTAGGGGATATTATCATTGTACCTAACTAAAGAGGGCAAGTCACAGAGATCTGTTTGCCGTTTTTCATCTGTTGCCTGCACTACAAATTGTTTGAACTCTCCAGCTTTACATAAATGGTGGTTTCTTTTTAACTTTCCCACACAGTTTAATGAGGCCTCTCTCTTTGACATTTGGGTTGGTATCTTGGCTGATGTTATTGTTTTTGCCTCTGAAGTCTCTTTATTTTCTTCAATACCACTTTAGATGTGCTTGGATTCTCATTTAGAAGTGCGGGCTCATTTGTGGGTACACTTTCCGTTGAAAGAAACTGCCCAGCCTTCCTCTGCAAACTTTTTTGAACATTACTGATTAACTCCTTGTCCAAAGCGTCAATTTTGTCAGATGTACTCTCTTCTTGCTTTGAAGATTCTGTTTTAGGTCCTTGCATTTTATTGTTGTGTTTGATGTTGTTTCATCCAGTAGTATGTTTTAAGATATTCATGGAAAGCAGTTTCATAATCAATAATGTTGTTATCTTTTGCAGCAGAACTTGATTGTTCACCATGTTTCAACAGCTTAGACATATATGGGCTCTGAAGTGTGTCAACAGATCTTACAGCAACTGGTTGATTTCTAGTCATTACTGGAACATCTATGTCTACCACCTTCATCCTCTTGATGTTACTCATTCTCCTGGACCAAAAAGACCTGATATCAATGACCACATCACTGGCCTTTAACCTTCTAGAAAACCACTTGTCTGATTGAGGATCTTCTTTTCTTTACAAGAGATCCTTCTCTCTGCAAGTTTAAGTAGTTAATCCTTGTGTTTTTTAAGGTTCCATTTCTGTGTGTCCATTAGCTTGTTAACATAATAATATGTTGATAAAAATTTCACAAATGGCATCAACGAGATCTGGTGGGGCATTTTAAATCATACCTTTTCTCACCTTATCTGGATCTTGTCCCAGAGCAGTTAGCATCACAGCTAGGTTTAGTCAAGCATTAAATCATGTGATTACCAGTCATAAACAACCAGTCTGACCGTTTAAGGGTTAAAATATTAATATGTTGATAACAATTTCACAAATGGCATTAATGACATCTGGTGGGGTACTTTAAATCATACTTTTTCTCATCTTATCAGGATCTTGCCCAAGAGCAGTTAGCGTCACAGCTAGTGTTAACCAAGGATTAAATCATGTGACTACTGGTTGTCAAAATAACAAGGTAATGTGTATTTAGACTTACTGGCTGGAAAAGAAAAAAGACTGTCTTCTTTCAACAAGTTTTGAACAATTAATATGACACTTTTGTTTTCATGATGACTGTTCGTTACAAACATGTTTAATACTCTTTGATCCATTTCATTCATCAGGCATCAATCACCACAAAAGTGTGCAAACTTGGATCTTCACTGTCTCCTACAACGTCTAATCCCCTGACAAATTCCACTTGTGACTGCATCAAATCTTTTGTCCAGATTCCATAGTGCCATACCACTTTATATATTTTGTTTATTAATTCTGAAAGAGAACCTTTGACTTCATATATGGGTAGAGTTGTGTACAGTGTAGAAAAATCAAAACATTTTATATTTTTTGCTTTTAAATCTTTGATTTTAGATATAAACTCGGAAGCATTGCTAATGCTTCAACAACAATCTATTTCACTGTTTCTAGAAATTGTATTACAGTATTTATGGAAATGATTCCTAATTGCAGTCAAATACAATGTTACTTCTTTTGATTATTGTTCCATTGTACATTGTGTAGCACCAGCTATGCAACTAGATTTTAAAAGATTTTCATGTAATTTGGGTACTCAGAACAAAAGTGGAATACAGGAGTCCTCTTCAGAAATTTTGACATTAAAATTCCTTATCATCTCATCCTCATGTGTATCTATAAAATTATCAATAGATTGTTTGTGCAATTTATATACGTCATTTCCTCTTATGTCTGAAATATTGTTAATACCAAGTTCATTTTTCAAAACATACAGATAATATTTTTTGCAGATGACCCAAAAATTATTACCTGCCTTATCAATGTGAGTGATTACAAATCTTTCTTGTAGTTCTTTGACTGCTTTTGAAACTTTAGGCTATTTTAGATTAAATGTATTGAAAGTCTTAATGTGGGATTTGTAACAATAAATTATATTTCTAAAGACTCTTTTCAAGTTGGATAACCAGCCTTCAAATTTCTGAAATTCCACTTTTTCTTTCTTGCCCATTCCATACTGTAGGAGTCAAATGCATTACACGTATCTTGAAAAATACTGTCAATGTTCAAATTGGGATATATCCGAAATTTTGTACCTTTTTTCATCAATTCTTTTTAAACTGAATTTTGTATTATATCCAAGTTACCTGTTAATACATGTCTGTGGTATGCATCAACAAAATTAGAATATTTACTGTTAGACATACAGTCACAACTTGATTTGCTGCGATATCCTCAAGAGTAACTGAATCCAGAAGTTTCTTGTAATTCATGATACTTTGTCCAATATTGTTGCCACATTTATAGGAAATGACGGGGGGGGGGGGTCTTTTATTTTGCATTCCTTGGGAATCATGTTATGAACAAATTTTAATTTGAAAAGGGACTGAATGTTCAGCGAATCATTAATTTTGTATTTGAAAAGAATGCTACAAAACATTTTGTCCATTTTTTCTCTACAAATCTGGATTCTGAATAGTTGTGTAAGCATACACAATTTCACAAACATTTTATGGAAATGTGTCTTCTTCTCCTCCTCCTCCTCCTGCTTCTTCTTCTTCTTCTTCTTCTTCTTCTTCTTCTTCTTCTTCTTCTTCTTCTTCTTCTTCTTCTTCTTCTTCTTCTTCTTCTTCTTCTTCTTCTTCTTCTTCTTCTTCCTCCTCTTCCTCCTCCTCCTCCTCCTCCTCCTCCTCCTCCTCCTCCTCCTTCTTCTTCTTCTTCTTCTTCTTCTTCTTCTTCTTTGTATACCAGCCTGATTATTATGAAAAGGTGTGTGACTGCTATCAAGAGCTGCAAAATCCAAATATCTAACATCACCGAACCCTAAAATTCTGTCATTGAGTTCAAAACGAAAAGATGAATTAAGTGTGTTGATCCAAAAATCTTCTATTTGCAATAATTTCCTTGTGTTAACAAATCTTGGTATAACAAATTTGGCACTATGTAATCAATAATTTGTATCCAGCAATCCAAATGTAAATGTTCATCAGAATTGAAATAGTTACAGAAAAAGTGTTTAATTTGTGATTTTTAATTGTAGTGTTATGACTACCTAATCTCTTTTTAACTGATTGAGTAGTTAAGCCCACATATTGTGATTTCCATTTAATGCAGTATATCAAATTAATGATATTGAAAGATTCACAAGACTATACCAAATTTTCCGATCAGGGGGTTCTCAATTTGAGTTTTTTGTAAGTAACATTACTGTGAAATTCTTTGTTCTTAATAAAATTTGACTTACAGAAAAGACAGTTACAATTTCCATCAAAATATATTCCAAAATGAGAGCTTGAGGCTAACGCTTAACCATTTTCACTGCTTTTCTCACTGTTCATGATTGTTTTTGGTTTTATAAGTAATTTTGAAAGCCCATCTTGCCATTTATCTACTATCATGTCCCTAAACATTATCCTGGTTTGTCATTGTTAAGTCCACAGAGTAACCAAATTAAAAGTAACAATAACAATAACCGAAACAAGTCCAAAATGGGTGCTTGACTAAAGAAGTTACCGGGAATTCCAGTATGCTTTGAAAATTATTGATTGGGGACCAGCTTGTCCAGACCTATCCACCATGCAAAGCAATACCTCATCAGTAAATATTCTGAAGTTTGCACCATTGAAAACTGTTATGTTTGCTCATAATCATCATCTCTAGAATACTATTTTTGTACATGTAATCTTCTCTCTAGTACATGTTAATTTGTATTCCACCAAATGATGATTACTTAGATTGAATCAGTTAAATCTTTTGTCTTCAATATCTACATATACAATATCTATCTTGGCCTATATATTGCCCGGTGTAAATTTCCAGGACATCCCCCCCCCCCCCCCCAGGGTAGCTTCAGCGATTCTGGGTTCTCAAACCTCTAGCTGGAGTCATCCCGACATAACTGGTTCAGTTTGTATGGTACACATATTCTGGGTTTGTTTGTTTTTTTTCACATGAACGATAACTGTTTTGTATTTCTTGTACCTTACATGTTTATATTACTGTTTGTTTCTACCACTTTTGTCAAATAAAAGCAGATCTGAATCTGAATATGAATCAATGGTTCAAAGCGAACAGAATTGTATTTGTGTCTTTTTGTCCAGAACCGCTTCATAGTAGTCATTACCCTATCCCCAGTCCAAACTCTTTACTCTCCATAAGCTATCCTGTCCCTGTGTAGCCTTTATACATATGGAAATACTATTGTCCATATTACACACGTTCCTCTGTAGAGTTTTGACATAGGCTGTATAAGCCCAAATAAATTACAGGGTCTTCAGTGGGTAACTACTCAGAACATGTTTTGGAGCCTGTACCCGTACGTCTATGTGAGTAGTGGATCCTTGTCTAAGCTAAATATTCAGCAAATACAACCAACATAATAATAAATAAATATGAACGTGGCAAATGATGACTAAGCTAGATATGTGAAGTTTTGCTTGTAAATACAGGGTTTTATTATGAAAGAAGAATACCTGTCAAACAAAACTTATTAAATTTGTATAGTACAGGTTCAGATGAGAACAATTTGACTTACCCCTGCACCAGTATGTACCCTTTATAGCTGGATAGCTTATCGTAGTTAAACCACCTGCCAGTGTGTAACTGAAGTAGCAACAAAAATGGGGCATTATATTCAGTCCCAGTGATTATAGATTAAACAGTTGCAGCTAGACCACATGTACAAACCAAGGAAAATCCTAACAAGTACTGCAACAATGGACATCCTGCACCAGAAATGTTAAACTCCATGATGACACCTACCTTTGAAAGTCTCGAAAACAATTAAGCTCTTTTTCACTGCCAAACCTGAGTCAATTTTTCAACATAACAGTCAGGTTTGTGACATTTGAGAAAATACTGTCAATTTTGAGTATTTTTTTTAATATTGAGTAAATGTGCATTTAGGCATGTCAGAAAAGAATGAAAGTCATTTGCATTTATGTCAAAAACATGTAATCAAAACAATTTTTCTTAACACGATTTTAAGTACAATTAGGCAATTTTGTAACTGTCCTAGGCCGCTGTTTGCTACTGATAGCCCCACCGGGGTTTAAGCTGACAGAAAACATGTAAGCATAAAATGTCTGGAATTGACTTTAAAACAGATTGATGCCAAAAGATAAAATTAAGTAGCAAAACAGGCAAGTCTAAAAACTGTAAAATTATTGTAGCCAAACTTTCTAATAATCTTTGGATTCACAGCAAAATTTGTAGGGCAAGTCAGAAAAGAATAAAAGTCATTAGTATCACTAGTAACTTGTTTCGGCGGTAGTGGGTGCGTTTCGGCATTTCAGGGCGGTTCCCGGCGTCACACAGCGTTTGCCAGCGTTAGACGGCGTTTGCCAGCGTTAGCCGGCGTTACAAACGCCGGGAAACGCCGACTAACGCTGGCAAACGCCGAAATCCAATTGAGCCTCTTGGTACTCGGCGTTTGCCGGCGTTAGTCGGCGTTTGCCAGCGTTTGACATCTTTTTAACGCTGGCAAACGCTCTGTAGTCCTCTCAGCTAGCAAACTCACTGAAATACATGTAAAATCTTAATTCAGTTGAAATGGAATGAAAAGGATTCATGTAAATTTGTGTCTTGTAGTAGTGCTAACCATCAATATTCCCTTTTTTTATACTGATGGGCAATATAACATCATTATCCTTAATATTATGATGATGATTTATCCATTGAGCTGTACGTGTTGTGAATGACCTTGCTCATGATCACTGATAGTTTGGTCACCTCAATCATGGTTATAAAGTAAAGACAAACAAACAACCATGTTTCCAAATTATAATTTATTAAACATAGCACAGCAATTTTTTATTGTATGTACAGCACAAGTCAGCAATGTATAGCGTTTGGGTAACATAGATGTGAATTGGCGTGAATATAATACATGGAATTTATCTTAGATGCACATTTATTCAATGCGGCATGTTCCATTGGTATGCTTATTTTATGTACATCAAAGCTGGCACAGCTGCATTGTATTTTCTTTTTATGAAAATGAACACAATTTTAGGTCAAATCAGGAGAGCAGAGTCATTTGATACACTGTATAAAACTAGTGCATTTTCATTTATTGACCTACCTGTAGGTGATCTTGATCAAGCATGGAGTTCTCATACACATGGGAATTTAAAAACCAAATCTTCCCATTTTCTTTTGCTGTTACTAAAGCATGAGAAGAAAATTGAATGGGAATGAAAATTTTCTTAATTAAGACATCATCTGTCTTCCAAAATAGTCTGTCTTGCTCAGCACGTGGAAAAAGTTGCAGTTGAAGCCAGTTTGTTGCTGGTATATCCTCAACTTTATGTTGAAGAATTTTTTCCACTAAACCAAAAGATAATGCCACATCTGTCCCTGTCCTGAATTTATGGAATTTTCTGTCTTGAAACATACATACATAACTCTGTTGATCTGCACATAGTTGTGTACCCCGGTGCATTAGTTTTTTGACAGTTGTGAAGACTGGGTCAAGGTCTGCTTTTTCTAAGTCATAACCCAGTTTCTTGTAGCCATCCAGAACTTGCATGCAGTCATCATTGGTAAGAAATGCTGTTTTAGATGTTTTCTCTCTAAACTGATAACTATTCTTGGACATGTCCAAAAGTTATCTCACGGTGCATCCAGAAGTTGGTGTATGGCCTGCAGCACCAGATTCCTGTAGTTTACCAGATATGGCCATGAATGCAATCCACCCATAAATCTACAACATTAAGATGATACCAAAAAAATATCACTTGTTTGTAAGGTACAATTTTACTGTTAAACTGAAATTCGCTCCCCCTCCACCCATGATATGATGTAAGGGCATTGTTATTATATTTGTTTGACTCTGATGTCCAGAAACAGAAAAATATGGGTAGGTACATATAGGTCGAAATAAATTTTTCGGTAGAAATTTTTTTTTTAAATTTTGTTTATTACACAGCCGGGAGCAATTTTTTGGGTCAGTCAGGACATGAAAAACAGACAGTTTAATAAGGATGTCTTAATGTACAAACTTTGCAACACTCACAATGTGGGTGATAGCATGCAAGCTTACATCATCAAAGTACAATAGTCTGTGAATAGATAAACACACATAGCAAACCAAGCCATCAGGAAAAATAGCCCTATTCGGGGTAATATATGTAGCGTATATAAATGTAGAAAAAAACAAAATCTTAGATGTCTGATTGGGAGTTACCATAATTTATTGTTCTCTCAGGTTACATCAAATCTTACATGGGTGAGAGGAAATTACGTTTTTTTTTTTCTTACCGCGGACAGTTGTTGATCGGGAAAATCACAAGAGTTGCGCTACTGTATTTGCATGACCACACCTTGTGCCCAGAAAAAGTGGTTACATTACAGTAAGTAGCGTTTCACCACAGAAAGCATTTTTAACTCCTGTGTTCCCAGAAATGTGGTCACAAAGAGCAGGCATTACCGTAAATTTAATGCTTTGAAACATTAAGAGAGTAGAACATACCCTGTAAGTCTCCATTATATTGGCTTCTTGGTTGTGCTTGTCCAGTATTTGGCGGCTCAGCCAACATTGGACCCTTTCAAATGGGTACAGCCACCTTCCTTGAAATGGTCCAAATCTGCTAATATCTTCCGCAATATGGTGCATCAGATGCGTTGTCACATTCTGTAACATGAACATATATTTAAAAGACCACTATTGAAACAGATGGAGGACATTACATGTGTGTGTGTGTGTGTGTGTGTGTGGTCATAATAGCTGGTGATTTTTGTGTTTACTGGTGATTCTATCGGGAAATTGGTGAACTATGCACTGTGATCCAAAATGAGGAATGGAGGGAGCAGCCGCTATGTTTTTCAGAAGTAAAAGTCTCAACTCATTCAATGTCTCAAACCTTTTACATATGGCCACAGGCAGTTGGTACAACAACCAGCATAGCCAGCATGTCCAAATTTTTTGGTACCAATCTGAGTTATTCTGATTCCTGATTCATATACATTGTATTCCCCATAGAAAGACCTAAAAAAATATCATGTCAACTGCTTTCCTCTCATGCTCTGGGCAGCGTGAGAGAAATGCTGAACATTTAGTCAGCCTCTGAACATACGCTAATTTGTCATTCTGCAATATGTGCATTTACTAACCTGTATTGAGAGTGGTAGATCTCGCTCGATGAGGGCCATTGCTATTTGCAGATCTTCCTCCAGAGATTCTATTTCATCCACTTTCAAAGACGGCTCATGAATCTTAGTCAGATTGGCGAAGAAGTTGAAAAGAGTGTCCTCCTGCGTCTTTCCTAGCATACCACGTATGCACCAAGCCAATATGCTTTCAGCTGCAAACTGAACCAGTTTATTTTATTATTGAATGCACATTGTTATGATTAAACATTCGTGACATGATACTATGCTGAAAGCGAAAAACAAAAATGGAACATAATACTGAAACAGCTAAAGAAACGCAAACAGTACCCACAGACCGAACATCCATTTTGACCCTCGGCAGAACTTACCCCAAGAGCACATCCAAAAGTGCTCTTTCATTTCATAAACAACAATATGGAAATTGTATTGAAGTAGTCTACTATGAAGTCTCTTTAAAAAAATTACAGAATTGAGGAAAAAGAGATTGTGGGCACTGAGGCTAATCCCTGCTCTGAATGCTATATTTTCTTTTTCTGTTCAGTATACACTGATCATATTTTTATATTTAGCAATAAAACCATATACGGGGCTAATTAAAGACAAAGGACACTTTTAGGCCATGTCCATATTAGAAGATTGGAATGAATACAAATGGTGATTTATAGATACTAGCTGCTGATGCACTAAGGGATTAATACAGACATACTCACCTGCTTTTTGGAATGCATTTTTCCAAGCTTAGATGGCTTAGTAAAATACTCGCCATGTCGCAATTCCATATTTGTAGTGAACTGGACCTGGGATAATCGTTGATTTGCTAACTGAATGTCTTGTTTTGTCAGCCTCCATGGGGCTGGTGGCAAGTTGGTACCAGTGTTGGTGCGTGCTCTTTTGCTTGGGTGTGCTGCAGGCAGCCATGTGCTCTCAAACCGCCCTGCTTCCTCCTCTGCATTCCGCACTTTTTCTGTGTCTGTTTCACCCACAAGTAATTTTAAAATGTTGTCCAGTACATCCACCACTGTGTGCATGGGATCCGGCGAAATTTGGTTAACCCTGTCATAGCCAGGCAGTTTCATCATACAGTGTGTACCTTTCACACCAGTTTGTTTTTGTAGAAGCTGTTTCCTGTGCATATAAGGCCGGCTATCAAATTGCTCTCTGTCTTGTTTTTCTTTTTTCATGTCACGCTTGACAGGCATACCTCTGTCATCTACAGTTTTCATGGAATAGAGCTGTTTATTCTGACGCAATATGTGATCTCTGGGCAGGAACGTCCTACTTGAAGTGTGGATAACCTTAGACAAACATTTATTGTGTTTTGCCACATCAGTACACCAGAAACATCTTTTCTCTGCAGCTTGGCCGGGCAGTTTCAGCAATTTCCCAAAAGCTGGAAAATCACACAAATAATAGAGTACGCTCAGTTTCACAGGAATTGGGGCTTTGTGATATGCATTGTACCAGGACTGGTTTGTTAGTTGCAAGCACTCATCAACAATAATGTGCATGTAAGGGTCCAGGTTTTCTGGTTCTTTGCTCCCATTACCAGGTATTATCCCTACCAGCATCAGTGGACCTAAGCACATTCTGTACTCCTGTGGCAATGACAACCATGACACCAGTACTGGCCACATGGACCTTTGCAGATGAACATTGCTATTTGGATTTAAGCCATCTGTGAACAGCCCAAGTCCAATGCCCCCATCACCCCTCTCTCCAAATACCCCACCATCAGCGTACCAGCTTTTGAATATTGTCCCATCTTGAAAATCCTCCAATGTGTCTTTCATTGCAATTGTTTTTGTCTGAACAAGTTTGGCCAAATTCTCCTCAGCAAAGAATCTTTTCAATCTTGGTCCAATAGGCATGTACGTAAAGGTTTTCTGAGGTGTCTGAGTGTCTTTGTGATATCTTGCATTTTTGCATCTAGGACACTCGTATGCATCTTTTAAGTCCCCACGAAATACTACACAATCACGAATGCAGCAGTCAAACTTCTGGAGAGGTACAAGGTATGCATTTATCAGAGAAACTGCCTCTTTGTAGCATTTTGGCATGTTATTTGGTTTTGGCAGAGCTTCTTTAGTTGTATATAAAGTTTCTGACATGGCTCTCTTTGACATACCATTGTTGCCAACAAAGGTAACAAATTGCCTGCATACAGCTTCCAATGTAGTTTGTGTACTTCCCTCATAAAGGGGTTGGTCTGCAATTGGTGATGTAGATATATCTTTCCCTTGTAGAACAGACTGCATTTCACTCTGGTGGGCTGATACATTTGCTAAAAGCTTCTTGTGATCTTGTCTCACATGTCTGTGCCAAGTGTGTTTATCTACTCTCTTTCCAGCACACACGTGAGACTTGCAGAAACATTGTTTTGTACCTGAAGGTAGGAACAAAAGATAATGTAACATCTAATATCTGTGTTTTTGACACTGTAGTTCAAAAACTGGGTCTAGCTACTCTGAGACTAAGAGAACTGAACTAGTCTTAGGTCTACAGCATACCCAAAACAGACTCAATGTAGTCAATACCTATAGGTAAAAACAAGTATATCAGTTGTCTCAGTCTCAGCTCTACCCTCCTTGGTCTCAGATAGAAACAGACAGTGAGTTGATCACTTAATTTTCCATACTGAAAGTATGAAAAAGATTATCACTTAAAGCAAGGAGGGTAGAGACTCTCTCTACCCTCCTTGCTTAGAATTTTCAGTATATCCAAAGTGTGATATATCCTTTAATAGGGGTAATTACTATGAGGGAAATATGTCACTATTGTACAACAACAAAGCATAACTACCAAAGGCTGTGTATATTGGCCATGTAAACAACAGAATATATATGACATGCACTTTAATTACCTCTTATCTTGATCATCCCTCACCCCCAGTGCGTGTGTTAACATGGTGCATTAACACTATGTCCAATTTAAAACAACCAACGCACAGCTTTCTGTTAGTCCCTGATGATGTCCCACAGAAGGACGCAACACCTTGGCCCATATAACACCACTTGTCGGACTCTAAAGGGCTGGGTGACCGGTCAGAATATATAGGTGATGAAAAATGGGGGGGGGGGGAACTGAAACTGCATACACCGTTTGACGGGGATGGGGGGGGGGGGGGGGCGGGCGCCTCTACAATGCACGAGCACGCATAAATGCCCAAAACAAGTAGCCCTGTATGTAACATTTATTTTCTGGTAAAATTTGAATTTTCATCAGAGCCCACCCACCCCCCCCGCCCCGCCATATATTCTGTCCGGTCCCTAATGGCTTTGCCTTGTCTCTCTAATATATTACTACATGTTTTACTCCCGCAATACACAGTTGAGTCCCTCTGTTATAATAAGGGGGGTTTGCCATAACACGGTCTGTTCTGGGGATCCCAACACCAGTATTATTAGAAGGGAGCACTGTAGTACTCATCCAAATTATTGTGGTGTGTCCAGATGTATATTCCTCATCTAAAAAGACCTTACCAACAAGTACCGGTGTAACAGTATAACTCCCCCCCCCCCCGGAACTTATCCTAGGATTACATTCCTCCCAGTCCAATCTTGCACATAACATTGATTAGTGTTATCCTACTCATACTACAAATGTAGGAATGATTGTTGGACCTTAAAAAATGTGTTGTTTTGATATTTTGATTCAGATTAAATCCAGATCCATCCTTAGTCTTTCCTCATAATACTATAAACTGTAAAGAAATATGTAATCCCTGGATTTCAAATACCAGTTCCTGATAGAATTAAGGTAAAACGTATAGTAAAACTTATTTTCCCTGACAACCTATACACTCTCAAAAAGCATTATTATACTTTCATACTTTAAGTACAAAACCAGTTTTATGTGTTCACTAATCAGCTTAAACAGATAAAGTATGTATGTATTTTTTTGGGGGGGGGGGGTAGTTATCCAGGGGTGGGGAAAGTTATCATAGGATAACTTGCCCTGGGGAGGGGAACTTATCCTAGGATAACTTCTCCCAGGGGGGAAAGTTATCCAGGGTCAAAGTTATCCTGGTACACCGGCATGCCTGTACTTTCAGACAAAAAAATAAGGATCCATGTCAACAGCACAAGAGGAAAGCTGTTGACACAGTCTCTAAACCTAGAACTTTAATAAAGGGTTACTAAAATCTTTTGTGGTCAGGGATATTTTGGTAGGGTAGACTGTACCCTAAACACTATATATATATATATATATATATATATATATATATATATATATATATATATATATATATATGCCTCATCATTATGCACATGATCCTACATAACCCCCAAATATACTTACATTTCTTTCCATCATCTGTATTCCCTGCTGCTACACTTGACAGAAATGGTTGTGTTGTGAAGAAAAGTGCACTTCCATATGCAGTCAGTTTCTGAAAATTCTGCAGTACATAGTGAAAAAACTTCATGGTGAGAGTGCTCCACACATAAAGTACCACAGGCTACACACAAATGCAGCTTTATGATCTGGCTTTTGACAACTCAGTCCATGTGAAGTGCAAATCCTGTACCACAGGCTACACAAAAATGCAGCTATCCGGCTTTTGACAACTAGATCTATGTGAAGTGCAAATCCTGTAGAGGTCCCAACAGAATAAAGTGATACCACAGTTTGCTTGTATATGTGATGTATATATCACAATGATTATGATCACACAAAACAGTGTTTAACTCCCTAAATGGAATAAAGGCAAGATAATTCCAACAGATCAACAACCTATGCAAGTCACTGTTCACCTATGCAGGATCTCGTATGTATAACACACATGTATCATGCAGTAACCATGCAGAGACACATTGTGGCTGCAAAACTTAGTCTGCCAATGAGCTGCATTCTGGCCCCAAACTCAGTCTGTCGGTCATTGATGAAGACAAGGTATAACCACTTAAACTCAGTCTGTCAATACACATCCAACACCAACAGTTAAAACAACCTGTTTGATTCCAAGCTCCATTATACACATGTATTGTATCAGGGAACAATATCTGGTATAACACTGATCTTAGAACACTGGCAAGAATGGGCCCCTTAAATCCAGTTACATGTACAATAACAGTCACAGTTAACACCTTACTTTTGACTAGAGTATAACAAAGTGATTAACCAGATTATGGGGTCTTTAAGTACGCAGTGAGCAACTACTGCTACTGAGCTTGGAAACAGGTGTCATAACTTTCATTAGGCTTGCTTTTGTGTATAGCTGTGTCAGCCTGTGACATGTATTGCTAGATAAACCATGGCATACAAAGGAATCCTGAGACCAAACTATTGTTCCTTTAGGCTTAAGCTTATTGGCAAGTGAGGTGAGGGCTACATTTGGCCATAGATCGACGATCTATGATTTGGCTAAACACACTTGTCTTTAGTCTGCACATGCAATTACTTCATGTGGATCACTCTTGAGTAATATAGGAGGTTTCATTAAGCCATACTCATAGCATCCAAATTGCAGATATATTTTCTTCTGTCACCTCACCAATAATCATGATGAATGAATCTGGTTATGATGTGCCAGATATTATGGCAATGGCAAACACTGTGCTGCCAGGAAACATGGACTTTTCTGCCAGAGGGGGAAACTACCATGCCAATGGACACTTCACACCTTCACATTTCCAAGAACCACCCCAGTCTTGCCATTGCTGCAACTCCAAGTGAGCAGGCCAAGGTTGCTGGTGTTACAGTGAGAAAAAGACAATCGCCACTCAGACAGATGTTTCGTATCTGGCAGACAGCTATGTTTCACGGTTCATGGAAGTGGACTTTACAAAAAGGGGTTCCACTGCACATACTTTGCTGATTGTAAGTATTCCAGCTTTGTTGCAATTTTATAGTACAGTATGCATGTTGGTTGCTGCATAGACCAAAGAGCCTACATACAGACCATTCTTTCTCACTGCTGAAAGGGAGAAGGAGGGCTGCACCATAGACAAGGATGAGACTTGCTTAATCTGAAATAATCATTATAGAAAATTGGTATACATATAGCTCAGAGTATGAGACTTTAATCAGCTGTCAAATGGACTGCGCTCACAAAACCATCACCCGTCAGTGTTGAAGCCTCAGATACGGGGATGATAAGCATGTTGATCAATGATGATCAATGATCTATTCACCTACAGCTTCCACATGTACCAGCTGATAAACTTTGAATTTTCATTTTTTTCAGGCAGAAATCAAAAGACAGATTGAAAAACATAACATAGTGAATATTGACACCAGAAGTGAAAAAGAAAGCATTTGCCAAGCTACAGAAGAGGTAAGTGGACTCAAGCTACAAATATTTAGAAGATTTATATGCAGGAATCAATCTAAATCTAAAGATTGACTCTGTACCCTCTGACATGATGCTGGATATATATTGACTATCCTTCCATGACAATATTGTAGTCCGAGAATTTTTTGCGTGTTTGTTTTAATCATCTGGTGCTATTTGCACTACCATTGATTCCATGCACAAAATTAGAAAATACGAATATCTGTTGTTCTGCTATCGATTGTGCTAAATTTAACTGTGCAAAAACTTTCTACTTTTGATGAGGGTGGGAAAGGGGTTTCCCATACTGGCGTACTGGGGCTTTTTATTTACCGTACTGGCGTACTGGAAGCCCTCTTATTTTACGTACTTCGTACTGTCCAAAATTTTGAAAGATTTTTATTTTCGTACTGCGTACTCTAGAAAAATAATTACCTGTACCAGCGTACTGAGACCCCCCCCCCCCCTTCTTTGATAAAAATGGCGCTTTCATGCAATTAAGCCAGGGCATAAAAAAAAAGAAATGCAGTTTATCATTTGCTTAAGGATACACTGCAGCTGGTACCTGCTGTAAAGCCCACCTCTAATGAGATCCACATGGTCTCATAAGACCACCCTTCCGGATCCTTAATGTAAAGTTCGGTGTTTTCCATGTGAGTGTACCTCTTGTGAAGGACCAAATGTCTTGAAAGGCCATGCATGCACTTTTAGACTGCCCTTGGGGTGGTCTCTCAAGAGAGGACCAATATACCCTTTAGCTTTTTGTTTTCAGATTTATGACATGTTCCTGGACCTGCCCAGAAACACAAAGAATACACAAATGCTCCAGCTGCGTTTGAGGAAATTGACAGGAGAAATTAGGCGACGCCAGAACAAGTAAGTTGAAACCTAAATTTTAATCCTGATTTTCAGGTTGTAAATCTTCACATATGGATAACCTGAACAGTATGAGGTACCGTACATATGATTAAACTGAACAGATAAAAGGGGGAAAAAAGCATCTGGATATTAGGATGAAAATATACCCACACAAAAGTATACTTTATCTTTTAAGAGGATGTATCCTTGTATTATGCAAGACTTAGACATTACTGTGCACAGGACAGATAATAAAGTGACATATTGTAAAGCATTGAGGTAGGATCTTCATTAGGTGAAGGAGATGATACATACCCTAATTGCTATGGAAATCATTTGTGTTTTTATATGCTTATGACTGCCAGGTAAATTTTGAGTTTTATTGAAATATACCATTCTATGTAGGACCCTTGTTCTTGTATTATATATTGATTATAGATGCATGATTTGTACCCGTCTCAGGTCTGTTACTGCAAACACCCCAAATGGACAAAGTACCCCTGCCAACCCCATCATGAATGAAGACCCTGTGGTACCAGATACACCAGTTGCTCCAGCTGCACCCAAACATAAAAGGTAGGCTGCATGTACTTTTAGATTTGTTTGCAGGGAAAAACAGAAATTCATATAACTTTACATAAGTATATTAAAATTGAATACTGGGCCTACCAATAATTGACCAAAGTGCTGGGGTGAAATAAAAAGGGGTGGGGGTGGGGAGAGAAAAAAGTACAGATGTGTCATGGGACTACATAAATTAACAACAGGGATAGACATGACGGAAGTAGATATTATGGTGGACAGAACAGACGGCAAAGTGACATATATTGAAAAGCCTTGAAGTTCTACTTATACATCGATGAGATGATAAATACTCTTAGTCTAAGTTGCTAGGTAAATCATTTTGTCTCTTTTACATATATATATATATATATATATATATATATATATATATATATATATATGACTGCTAGGTAAATTTTGAGTTTTCTTTTTAATTATATCATTCTGTTTGGGACCCATAAGCTTGTATTTGTACTTGTATCTTAAAAATGCATGATTTTGTACCCTTCAGAGTCGGGTCTGTTACTGCAAACACTCCAGATGAACAAAGTACCCCTGCCAACCCCATAGTGATTGAAGACCCTGTGGTACCAGATGCACCAGTTGCTCCAGCTGCACCCAAACCATGCAAACGTAAAAAGTAGGCTGCATGTACATTTATTTTTTTCTCTGTGCAAAGATCAACAGAAACTCATACATGTATAACTTTATAGAAATCAAATTTGATTACAGTAGTCCCTGCTTTGGGAGACCACTGTGATGAGAGACCACCTCCCTTTTGTGACAACAATTCTCTGGTCTCTAGTGGTATTATTCCCACACTATTCTAATTCTATTGAGAAACCACCTGCTTTTCGTGACCATGCATCTTTTGGCCTGCCCGAGGGGTGGTCTCTCAAAACGGGGATTACAGTACTATGCACCACTGGCAGTCAAAAGGTTTTGAATTTCAAACTTTCATATAAGGACTAACAAGTAACATGTACATAGTAAAGACTGGTCCATTAATTATGTATATTCTGACGTTAAACTAGGCATGGACCTACCTTTTGCTTGAGTGACATTCAAAAGCTCTGAATCGGCCAAATATGTTGCAAACACAAGTCACATGCTTGTACTTGTGACAGTAAATTCTGTCACCATGGTCATTGTGCAGATTGACAAGCACATGTAAAACCATGTTGTAATTTATGTGTACATGGAACACTTGTAGGCCTCATGTATCTTATTAGTAGAATGCAACCCTTCTCAGGTCTGTTACTGCAAACACCCCAAATGGACAAAGTACCCCTGCCAACCCCATCATGAATGAAGACCCTGTGGTACCAGATACACCAGTTGCTCCAGCTTCACCCAAACATAAAAGGTAGGCTGCATGTACTTTTAGATTTGTTTGCCGGGAACAAGGGAAACTCATATAACTTTACACAATATATAATAACGTAAAATGTGAATACTAAGCTTTTGAATGGGCACTGCTAATTTTTTCATATGCTGTGAATATTATATTGTTCAAAGCTTATAATTACTTTACAATCAAGCGAACAACTAGGATGCCATCAAAATTTAGCTTGCCCTTCAACTGATACAGGTAACACGCATGCAGATCACATCAATCGGTAAAATGTGATTCCCTGTCAAACAGAATCAACCAGACACAAATCCCATGAAAAATAAAAGGAATTATGACAAAAGTTTCCTGTATACAGTAATAACATGTACCGTATAGGTCCTAATAGTAGCATAGCGCTTTTGGACATAGACTAGAAAACCAATTAAAAATACCCCCCCCCCCCAATGTATTTTTGAATGCATGTGTAGAGCTCAATATGCACAATAATTTTGAAAACAAACTTGTAAATGATAATTCATACATCCACATCAGCTTATGGGAAAGCTTTGTTTGTTTTCCACCACATATTGAATAAAGTATGATAATCATAATATACATTTTATAATTAATTATCCATTATTTATTAGTAGTCATAATTAAGAAAACTTTTTGGGAGTATGTATGGTGATGCAACATATCACAAACATCTGATACTGAATTTATTGTACAAGTATTAACCTCTGGGTTCCAATTTAGGGGTGTCTTATGACAGGCCAAGGACTGTTGGTAAGTCAGAGTGCACTGTTCATGGTGATTATTTGCTTTAACTTCTGATTACAGAGACAGTATGAGCAACCCTATGAGTGAGACAAATGGGGATCCTGGTAAAGAGGTTGAGGCAAGTGTAGCATTACCACAGAATGAAGAGCAACCAGCCCAAATCCAAGACACAGCAAAGTAAGGATATAAGTATGAGTTATACACAGATCTAATGTGTGTGAAACCTATGATTTCAGGGATGATATATAGTGGTACAGTAAAGTACCTGAAGACCACCACTTCACAGGACAGACCATAGGTCTTTTGAGAACTTGGATAGTCACTTTGCTCGGATTTATCTTGGTTCACCCATCTGAAAATGGGAGATATGAGGGCAGAGTAACAATTGTTGAGTCCTGAATGCCCATGAGAGCTGCTTGGGCTGTATCCTCCCCAGGGAGGCGACAAAGGATTGGATTGAATTGGCACAGTGATCAGGGGGTTAATTTGTCTGGTTGCGCAAATACACCTTGTGTAGATACAAGACTATGAACTGCAGCTTTAACTTTTATGTAAATTTGGAAATACAGAACAACATAAGTTGTAACATAAGTTTTCTTTTAAAAATGCTTCCATGTATCAGTGCTATTACTTATAATTGGTTCTTCACTATATTCACATATTCAGGTATATTGCCAGCATGCTGTGTCAAGCAGATTTTTTCTTTCAGTACACAAATTGATTTCCAGGGCAAAGTTAGAATGAGACAACCATTAGTGTAAAATGAACAATGTATGGTGGAAGAATAATTTAAGTGCCTTTATCTCCCATTATTTAATTTCTCTTTCTCTCTCTCCCTTTTTTTCCAGGGCCATATATGCAACAACTACAGAGCCACCTGTAACCTTTTCACTGCAAGACATTGTAGTAATACGGTGGGGAAAAAACAGATGGCTGTACAGGGTTGTTGACTATTAAATGAATAAATGGCTGTACAGGGTTGTTGACTATTAAAGGAATAAATGGCTGTACAGGGTTGTTGACTATTAAAGGAATAAATGGCTGTACAGGGTTGTTGACTATTAAATGAATAAATGGCTGTACAGGGTTGTTGACAATTAAAGGAATAAATGGCTGAACAGGGTTGTTGACTATTAAAGGAATAAATGGCTGTACAGAGTTGTTGACTATTAAATGAATAAATGGCTGTACAGGGTTGTTGACTATTAAAGGAATAAATGGCTGAACAGGGTTGTTGACTATTAAATGAATAAATGGCTGTATAGGGTTGTTGACTATTAAAGGAATAAATGGCTGTACAGGGTTGTTGACTATTAAAGGAATAAATGGCTGTACAGGGTTGTTGACTATTAAATGAATAAATGGCTGTACAGGGTTGTTGACTATTAAAGGAATAAATGGCTGTACAGGGTTGTTGACTATTAAAAGAATAAATGGCTGTACAGGGTTGTCAACAATTAAATGAATAAATGGCTGTACAGGGTTGTCGACTATTAAAGGAATAAATGGCTGTACAGGGTTGTTGACTATTAAAGGAATAAATGGCTGTACAGGGTTGTTGACTATTAAATGAATAAATGGCTGTACAGGGTTGTTGACTATTAAAGGAATAAATGGCTGTACAGTGTTGTTGACTATTAAAGGAATAAATGGCTGTACAGGGTTGTTGACTATTAAAGGAATAAATGGCTGTACAGGGTTGTTGACTATTAAAGGAATAAATGACTGTACAGGGTTGTTGACTATTATAGGAATAAATGGCTGTACAGGGTTGTTGACTATTAAATGAATAAATGGCTGTACAGGGTTGTTGACTATTAAAGGAATAAATGGCTGTACAGGGTTGTTGACTATTAAAGGAATAAATGGCTGTACAGGGTTGTTGACTATTAAAGGAATAAATGGCTGTACAGGGTTGTTGACTATTAAATGAATAAATGGCTGTACAGGGTTGTTGACTATTAAAGGAATAAATGGCTGTACAGGGTTGTTGACTATTAAAAGAATAAATGGCTGTACAGGGTTGTTGACTATTAAAGGAATAAATGGCTGTACAGGGTTGTTGACTATTAAATGAATAAATGGCTGTACAGGATTGTTGACTATTAAAGGAATAAATGGCTGTACAGTGTTGTTGACTATTAAAGGAATAAATGGCTGTACAGGGCTGTTGACTATTAAAGGAATAAATGGCTGTACAGGGTTGTTGACTATTAAAGGAATAAATGGCTGTACAGGGTTGTTGACTATTAAAGGAATAAATGGCTGTACAGTGTTGTTGACTATTAAAGGAATAAATGGCTGTACAGGGTTGTTGACTATTAAATGAATAAATGGCTGTACAGGGTTGTTGACTATTAAAGGAATAAATGACTGTACAGGGTTGTTGACTATTAAAGGAATAAATGGCTGTACAGGGTTGTTGACTATTAAAGGAATAAATGGCTGAACAGGGTTGTTGACTATTAAAGGAATAAATGGCTGTACAGGGTTGTTGACCATTAAAGGAATAAATGGCTGTACAGGGTTGTTGACCATTAAAGGAATAAATGGCTGTACAGGGTTGTTGACTATTAAAGGAATAAATGGCTGTACAGGGTTGTTGACTATTAAAGGAATAAATGGCTGTACAGGGTTGTTGACTATTAAAGGAATAAATGGCTGTACAGGGTTGTTGACTATTAAAGGAATAAATGGCTGTACAGGGTTGTTGACTATTAAAGGAATAAATGGCTGTACAGGGTTGTTGACTTAAATGAATAAATGGCTGTACAGGGTTGTTGACTATTAAATGAATAAATGGCTGTACAGGGTTGTTGACTATTAAAGGAATAAATGGCTGTACAGTGTTGTTGACTATTAAAGGAATAAATGGCTGTACAGGGTTGTTGACTATTAAAGGAATAAATGGCTGTACAGGGTTGTTGACTATTAAAGGAATAAATGGCTGTACAGGGTTGTTGACTATTAAAGGAATAAATGGCTGTACAGGGTTGTTGACTATTAAAGGAATAAATGGCTGTACAGGGTTGTTGACTATTAAAGGAATAAATGGCTGTACAGGGTTGTTGACTATTAAAGGAATAAATGGCTGTACAGGGTTGTTGACCATTAAAGGAATAAATGGCTGTAGAGTATTAGATGAATAATAAATACGTAATTTTGGAAACAAGGTTGTTTGTTTGTCTTTACTTTATAACCAAGATTGAAGTGAACAAAATATCCGTGATCAAGGTCTTTCACAACACATACACCCTAATGGACAAAAGTGCATCATAACAAAAAGAAAATTGTTATATTGCCCATGAGTTTAAAACAAAAGAATGTATTGAGGGTTTTAGTGGAAGTACAAGGCCTATTTACATGGTTCCTTTTCATCCCACTTCAACTGATTTCAAATTTTACATATATCCCACTGAGTTTGCTGGTTCAGAGGACTACAGAGCGTTTGCCAGCGTTAGCTGGCCTTAGCTGGCGTTAGCCAGCGTTTGCCGGCTTTTGCCAGCGTTAAAAGGATGTCAAACGCTGGCAAATGCCGACTAACGCCGGCAAACGCCGAGCACCAAGAGGCTCAATTGGATTTCGGCGTTTGCCAGCGTTAGTCGGCGTTTCCCGGCATTTGTAACGCCGTCTAACGCTGGCAAACGCCGTCTAACGCTGGCAAACGCTGTGTAACGCCGGGAACCGCCCTGAAACGCCGAAACGCACCCACTAACGCCGAAACAAGTTACTAGTGTATTTAAGTCAAGAGAAAGCAATCAAAATAAAATATTTCTTAACCAGATATCAAGTACAATTAGGCAACTGTTGTAGGTTGCTGCTTGCTACCGATAGCCCCTGGGGGTTTAACCTAACATAAAACAAGTTAGGCTTAAATGTCTGAAAGGTGAACATTAAAGCAGTGATGCCAAAAGATAAAATTTAGTAGCAAAACAGGCAAGAATAAAGTCTAAAATTATTGAAGCCAAACTTTCTAACCATCTCTGGATATTTACAGCAAAATTTTTAGAAATATTTGATCAAAAGTACATCTTTGAATCTTCTTGACTCAAGTTTACTGTAAATTAGTACTGCAATTTAGAACAAATACGACCAAATCTCAAAATTTGTGACAACGTATTATATCCAATAGTTTCTGAAATATTACTGTCTGGGAAGGGATAGCTAACTACTTCAAAGTTAAACCGTCTATTTTGTGATAAGACTTGAATACAAAACCTGTCATTAGTGGCCTGAATATCAAAGTCCAGAAACACATCTCTGAAACCATCTGAATTGTTACCCTCCAAAGGGATGTCTTTTGGGTAAATTTCTTTTGCAATTTCACTGAAATTTTGTTCATTTACACAAGCAATGTCATCAATATATCTGCTGTTGTTTGATAATTTTGTAGCCATTCGGAAATCCTTTTTCATCAGTTTATGCATATACTTAAATTCAAGCCAGGTTAAATATAAATCTGCCAGTAATGGGAGCCAGGTTAAATATAAATCTGCCAGTAACGGGGAGCAGTTGCTACCCTTTGGAATGCCTTTTGTGTGTTGAAAAACCAACGGTTCACATTGAACAATATAACTTTCTTTTGATACACATTTATGGTACACTTGATATCAGTAACCTTATTCTTTGTGAACATAATGAATTTAATGTGGTTTCAACAGTTTTTGGTCCATATCTTCTGCAATACTGTAAGTTACCACCTAATTTTGGCCTGTTTTCATGTTTCTGTCTGATCAACATCCACACTATTGGGTTTTCAGAGGATTCACTAAAAACTTTAAAAAAAACAGCTCTCCAAATTTCTTTTTGGCCCAAATATTACATAATACTGTCGGTGGTGCCATCAATATCGAACTCAACTTAGATTTTTTATACACTAGACATTTAAATCCTGAAAGTTAAGTTATATGGGGCTAACAAGTAAAATTATCGACTACATCGCGTTCACAAGCAAAAGTTTACGGATGGATGGACCAAGGATGGACATGAGTGATTTTACAAGCTCTGCGACCTATGATCACCACAGCTAAATACATTTTAAACCCTTTCCCCATTGAATTGACAATTGAGTCAACAACTTTCCTTGGCACGCGTTGGGCACTAATGCCCAACCCATGCCAAGGAAAGTTGTTGACCTGGGGCATGTGATCTTGATAGGGCTCATCTACAATTCTCAATCAAAATTGTTTTTGCATTGGTGTTGAAATTAGTCGAAAACACTGAATGAGACGACACTTGACCACCAGCCGGTTTTAGCCAGTTTAAGGGGGAAAAGGGTCAAGACCTGTAGAGGAAACCTTCATGCACCTGGACAAGATGCCTGCTGTTGATAAATTTTCTCAGCATGGATTCAACATGTAGAGCCAAATCTGTGTCAATGAACATTGCAGACTCAACTTTTGTTCCGTGTGCAAATGGTTAACCTGTTTAACCTTTAACATCCTTTGAGGACAAGGAAAAAAAGTGACAGTCAACACATAAAGATTTTATTGTTTTAATGCAATCTATTTATTTCACATATACATATATCCCATACATTAGAGATGAATGCAATTTAAATATTTTAGAAATTTAAACCCTCAACTACAGGTTGAAGATAAATTTAAAAACATGATTGGAGTAATATACATATACACTCACAGATCCATGTCCAAGTTTTTTTTTTTCTTTTTTTTTTTTTTTTTAGTTTTCTAGGGTTTCTGTCCCAAGTCAGTCTGACCAGTAAGCCAGTGCCAGTCAATTTATTTTCTACATACGGGACTGCACTTCTTGCAATAAAAATATGAGACAATGGACGCATTAAAAAATCACATAAAATGGTAAAAGTTTTGGCCAGATACACATGCACCAGGAACCAGCTGCAACCAGCCCCAATGGCAGTGAGGAGAATAAGAGGTATGTACAAGAGATTGACTTCTGCAGTGTCTGCGGTTGTGGCAATGACTAGTTACCGCCATCTTGCTCTTATCTTGTCGGAAAGGCTTGTCATAACACCTTTTCCCATGATGCTCTTGCCACCATTGACAAAATCATCTACCGAAAAAGCTGTTACGCTGGCCTAGGTGTGCGTCAGGGTCCACTGTACAGAGTTCACCCAAATATAAACCAAAATTCTTTGACTTTGTAGCTTGCTGCAAATTGTATTGATAAAGTGTCCACAGTCATGGGCCTGTACAATGGCTAGTGCCCTATGTACCCACACAAAAATGAAGGAATCTGCCACGAGGGGGGCAAATACAAAAAAAAAAAAAAAAAAAGGCAGTATTTGTAAAGTCTAAATGCTGTAGACTCTGAAAATGACGGTATGTGGTTTTGAGGCATTGGCCTTGAAATTGTGGTTTTGTCACTTTTGTGTGGTGTTCCATCTTTGGTGTACATATAACCTAATACAAGTAGAGTAAACATTAGCATTGTTTGACTTTTTTTTTTGTCATTTTCACATTTGAATTATAGGCTTTCTGCAACAGTCTACAAAACATCTAGTTACAGGGACACTTTGGAAAGGTGCAGGCTAAGCCAAAGTGAATGAGAGGCTTATTGCTTAGATTCTAATGTTGTCATGGCAACAGCATTCTAATGATGTCATGGCAACAGGATTATCAGCCTAGCTGGTGGACACCACATATGTGGTCAGCAAGCATTTAGTGGAGCAGAACAAGTGTTACCATGGGTACAAATATCACCATGGTTACGAGCATTTACTGTAATTTCATCACAATACTGACTGATTTCTAAATACGATCTGGCATTGTAAATTGATGTCTAAATACAATCTGGCATTGTAAATTGATGTCTAAATACAATCTGGCATTGTAAATTGCACTCTGTGTGGTCGATCTGAATCAGACGAAATGGCTGTACATAAAAAAACCAATGTCTTGCTATTGATGAATTGAACATCGAAGTGGATGCTCATGATATTATATCCCAACTAGACCTAGGAGTTGAGGGCACCCACCCGAAGCAACTTAAGCCATTCATCTATAAATTGTGGCATATCGGTTGCTACAGCAACCAACTTGCACCACAATAACTTCTGGCATATATTGCCATGACAACTAACCATAAGCCACTCATCAATAACATTTTAAATATGTTGTCATGACAACTAGCATTCCACCTATAATTTCTGGCATATACATACAAATTGTCATGGAAACCAGCCATCCATTAATATAAGTAATGATGTATCAGTTGCCAGGATAATAATCATTCAACAATAAAAGTCCCAGTGTGCCAGTTGCCATGACAACCATCCATTCTCCATTCACATCTGGCATAGGAGTTGCCATGACAACAAGCTTATACAGTTCCCCTTACAGATATAACCATCCTGCTTTGACACAAACTCTCATTTGAGAATAAAAAATAAATCTGAAGTATAATTTTGTAAATCATTTTGCAATTTACCCTTTAAAATATGTAAATAATAATTATAGCTGAAACCACCTTCTCAGGTAGAAATGCACCATCCGAGGTTTGAATAATAAATATTAATTGAAAAAGGACATATATTATAACTGTAATCAGAACCATCCACGTCTTACATGTATATATCCAATATGTATACTTAAGCCATGGTTCTATCATAAAATGTCAACATGCCCTCTCACAGACTTTGGTGATATCCACCTGCACAGGCAGAAAATAGTTCAGAGTAAAACTTGCATTCATGGACGATACATTCGAGTTTGTCAATTCACACACAGTCATCACAAGCAAAGCCTGTACATTTTTGTATAGACCCATCTTTTTTTTGTGCACCCAGGACTTTTCAAATTTGCATTTTTGCAAATGAAAGTGGATTTTATTTGTATATAAGCATTTATATTTCCAAAGATGTATCTGCGATGCTAACCATTCTGAATGCCTATCAGCCATTCCTCTCATTTTGCTCTGACCATCAAGTGGCACAAGTTGTCTTTTAAAAAATCTGCAAGTCAGGACCAACAATGAAATATTCCAAGTACTTACCCATGACAGTCTGCTTAAATGAACACAATATGGTATCTCACTTTCATTTGTTCCCTTTCTTTTGCTGTTGTGCGCAGCATGACACAAAATAAAAATTGAATACATTCATTTTTAAGTGTGTAAATAAATTAAATGATAATAAGTTAATATTAGCCAACTTTAGTTTAGCCAAATAATCACAACTTTTATGGTGGTGTTATTTAATCAGTGCATTTTGAAAGTAATCGTTGCCATAAAACTTACATCATGTTTCTCTTCTTCTTTTTGTTTCTTTGTTTTTCCCTCATTACTCACGAGATTCATGCTCTTTGTCTGGAATGTATAGCACCAAAATCTTAAGATATTTATAATAATGGTCATGCTTTCATTTTATTTTGCAGTTAGCTTTTCATGAACATTTCTATTTACCCCAATTTTATTTTTTATTATTTTTTTTCCTAAGGATATTCTTCAACAACTGAATTTTTAACTACCCTGATGAAAATACCACCTATTGTAGTGTTGACCTTGAGTTAACAAAATATAAATATTTGAACCATGAGAAAATTTGGCTTGACATATGCATTAATAGGAATTCAAGACTGTTAACCACTAAGCTTTCCGTCCTACATTACAAGAATGCCAACCAAAAAAAAAAAAGGCATATTAACCATTTTAAGACCTGGGCAATTTTGTTGCTGTTTTTTTTGTTTTTGTTTTTGTTTTTGTTTTGTTTTTTTGTTTGTTTGTTTGTTTGACCTCATCCAAACAGTTTATTACATTCAACATTTGCAACAAATTCAACCTTTCAATCTCTATAAGAAAAAAAAAATGTTCCACTCTGTTTGCAACAAACCTGCATCAGTAACTGATCAAAGTCAAGATATAACATGGTACTACAGGTATAACTTAAGTTACTACTCCCCGATATACACAGAAGTCTGTCAAAATAAAGGCATGTGTATGCCATGCCAGCCACGTCCTAGTGCAGCATAACCACTGTTAAAAGGGTATACCATATTCCTCTCAATAAGCTCCCCCCCCTCCCCCTCCAGCCCCTTGTCGGAATCTGAATGACACAAAATCAGACCCCCTGCCCAAAAAGGGAAACAACTACAGTCAAACTTCATTATAATGACACTCACATTTTCAACATATTCAACATAATGGCACAAAATTTTTCTGGGAAAAAGTTCATTTTCTTTGTTATTTGATTCATTTATCTGACATATTCAGTTATCTGACACTTTTTAGGGAACAGATGTTGTCATTATAATGAGTTTTTACTATTTTTTTTTAACAGCATTTTACCTATAATGTTCTTATTCAAGGCTTATTACATCAAAATTTTCACAGCACCCCTACGACTTACAAGGAGGAATATGGTACAATATTTCACCATACCCATTTCCAGTCATTTGAGTAAGTCTACCATATTAACTCACTCCACACTACAATTGCAAAGGCCACCACCATCAGTGGTTTTTACACTGCCTGGCAAGTGGCACTGCTGCCTCCCAAGGCACTTACAGCAGGACCTGTCAGGCAATGCAAAAACCACTGACCAGGTATGTGGGTACTTCAATGAGAACTCTCCTTATGAAGGACTTGAACTTACATTTCACATATCAGTGGCAGCTGAACACGAACAAAATGTGTTACTTTAGTAGTTACTGTTAACAGTGGAGCCTCAAGAGCGACAGATTAACACTACCTTGTGAACCTTACATCACGTTTGAAAACTGGAGTCAATTTTTGTTTTGATTTTTAGCCAAATTATATCAACCTAACACATTGTCAGGGACAGCTAGTTTTCAATTTTATCACCCCTGTGAACCAGGATTTCCTGGAACTTTCTTATATATGGCTGATAATAACACTTCACTCCATCCCTTTTTCATGTCTACCTTCCAGTTTCTGCAAGTTCAAGGTTAGATCAATAAATCTACCTCGAGGACTCTTTACAGTCAAGGGCCAAATATTTCATTTAATATATACCATGTGCCATTCCATCAACCTTGCATCACCCCTCCGGCCAAGGTAACATTCTCAACTAAGTCACTCCCATGATGCACCTTACTCTGTACCATGTCTATACGACTGTCCTTTCCCCCAGCACCTGTGGCCCAGTATTGAGCCGCCAACTTCTTGCCACTTCTCCTCTTAAAATTTAACCATCTGGATTCAAAATCAGTTTGAAATTAAGTCACTTGGACTTGTAATCATGTTATGAAAAATGATAATGTCCTCTGAAATTCAAATTTATGAATGAACTTGTCCACCTCGCCACTGTTGCCAGCTACGACGCTACAGGTCAACATACAGGTCAATATACTTTTAACCCAACAATATGTTGACCCACACCCTTCCGACTCCTGCTAGGAACTTTAAATCTGCTTTTCACCCATTCCTAGGTGTCTACCCAGCAGACAACCTACACTACCCTACATGCAATGGACTCATCCAATGTATAACTACCAGCACACACACTCACACACACCCCTCTAATATATGCTCAAATTTTACAACAGCCCATTCCTCAGATAAAACTTGCACAAAAGAAGTTAACTCATCCCCCCCCCCCTTCCCCATAAGTGCATACATCCAACCGCCTTATGATTGTGAACTTCCCCACTGTTTATGTAATCCAGGGGCCAGGGCCAGGATTGTACGCAAGTTGGTGATAGACTGAGTCAGAGACAAAGCACGCAAAAAAATCAAATCAAATCAATTGAAAAAAGCCAAAGAACTTGTGTCTGCTCAAGCAACTTTTTTTCATGTGCCTGAAAAAAAAAACAAAGCCAAAAACAACAAGGTTCCTCCTGTTGGTATCCTTTGTTGAAAATCCTGTTAACCCTTTCACCCTTGAATTCAAATTTTGAGTCAACAGCTTTCCTTAGCATAGGTTGGGTGCAAAGAGAAGGACTTTTCTTTTGATCGGAATCGAGTTCCAACTTCTTTCCACAGCCCTTTGTACATTACTACATGGACATACAGATTGCCTGCTGCCAGACAAATGTCCATCTACTACACAAAGCCTGACTGATTATATAGTCAACTCTTTCAATGCCAAGTTTTCAGTGAGTCGGCAGCTTTCCTCAGCGTGCTTTGGCTGCATTTGTGTCTCGACCATACGGAGCAGACATACGGCCCTGGACTATTCTCCTGGGAGGAGACATACGGCCCTGGACTATTCTCCTGGGAGGAGACATACGGCCCTGGACTATTCTCCTGGTCTTTTCATGCAGGTACTTTAATGAAAGCTCTGTTTAACAACAATATGAATCTGGTCTCTTATGTTAACTCAGAACACACCGGCTTCTGTGGGAATTGGCAATGAAATGGTTCAACAGATCTATAAATAATACAGATTTATAAATAATAAAGACCTATAAATAACACAGATGTATAAATAATACAGGTGTATAAATAATACAGGTGTATAAATAATACAGAGAAGACTTTTTATCTAATTGAAAAAATAATCACAGACAGGCATTTCATTGTGATCTCAGCTGTTTCATTGCCAACTTGAACAAAATTGGATGTGCTATGACGTGATCTAACAATATCTTTCTAGTCTTTGTAAACCAAATTTCCATTCCAGTACCAGAATGACTACAGGTCTCATACCAGTGCACAGAGCAGAAAACTGGCACACTTAAGGTGCACTGGGCCCAAACCGTGGCAAGGAAAACCTGCCTACTCACCAAGCCCTGCACAGAAAAAGTTTAAAAAATGTTGAATAATGTTTAAAGTGGCCTGGAATCCTTGGCAACAACAGATGAATCCAAATATTGATAAATGGTGACAATGGCTGGAAAACCAACTTGATCAAGAACAAATGCACACATAAGTGTTATTTGTCTTCAGTTTTGAAATCCTGTTGCAGTATCCAATAAACCATCCAGAACATAGCTCATGAAGAAACCAAGATCAAGTTATAGGCTGGATGCACTTATACAAAATAAAAACCGCCACTAAAATTTATAAATTTTCAATTTGTTATTTTAAATTGCTCTTCTAATACATAAATTAAAGCTGACCAACACAATAATATTGACTGTCCTGCAGTAACATCTACAATATTTCTATGTTGAATCTTGTTCAAACCAAGAAAGACAAAGCAAAAAAAAAAAAAAAAAGTATGAGAGAAAAAAAAAGACTAGAGTCAACTTTTTTTTCAGTTTGTAACCACCTGATGCAGGTTAAAAACATCAACAAAATGAATGGGGTACACCTAAAATAATCAAACCAATAGAGATCACCACTGGTGTAGAAAGGTTCTCCGACACCTCATATCTGAGTGATCAAATGTTCTGCCTACAAGTAGTGCCCTCTAGTGATTCACGTATTCTAAGCTTATTCCATTTAACATGGTGTTCTGCCGTACTGATGACGGGACTTCCTAAACCTTACTCTCACTGCTGAAGCCACAGTAAGCTGCATAGACTTTCTGTTTAAGAAACTGAGTCCTGGTATTACAGGCCTTTTATTTTTTAATAACCTCCTGGTTTAAGTCTATTTTATCAATTTTTGAAGTCTTCCCCACGCAAAATTATACAAATGTTTACGACATAAAATTCGACAATCTTGGAGCATTCTATAATTCTCACTGCATATTACATACAAGGCACATGCTTTGTATTTCAATCCTTAGCATCACTTTCGTAAAAAATACAAAAAAAAAAAAAAAAAAGGGACAACCAAATTACACTTTCACTCGTTTTCCATTTGAAGGACTTGATCCAACTGCAGAATAAGTGTATGAATTTTCCCGCTTTAAAACCCCCACTCCCCACTGAATTTAAATACAATCTACAAAAAGCCAGCCATGGGTGAATGATGGGCTATAAGGGGGCTATATGGGATTGACCATCTCAATTTAAGCAAAACAGTATTCTGTAACAGTGATAATAATAGAATATATTTCAAAACTTTATGTGTGAGCAAAGGCAAAAAAATAATCTTTACAAAAAACAAAGTTTATTATTTTTTTAAGTAAAAAAAGGACAAAAGAAAAGAAAAATGCTGTTTGGATACTATTAGACGACACTGTACATTTGAAAGCCGCAAATTTGACATTCATATGAGGTACAAGAGTCAGTCACACAATTTACTCTTTATTCATAAAAGGTGCAGCTGCCCTTGCATTTATGTTGAGCAGTAATTCCAATAACTCTTCTCATCCCCTCCGACAATATATATATACATGAGCGCTCTGGACTTGGGACATGATGTCCAGTAACCCCTGCTCACTTTCCCACTCAAAACAGACCTAAAAAAGGTGCAATTGTTGGAAACTTTATATTCCAAATGTTTAACTTTTACATGTGTGTCAACTTTTTTTCTGAATTAAAGAAGTCACAAGACGGGCCACTCTTTGGTCAGAGCTTTCATCTCTTTGTTATTTGAAACATTGATGCACCATCAAGGAAAATACTGACTCAGCACTGTAGAGAGTGGGCAAGTGTCAACGCTGAAATCTGGTCAGGTTCCCATAGGAAGCACGCACACCAGTTTCTATAGTCACATAATCTGTGTACATATTACTGTATTTATAACAGTTACTCAATAACGACTCCCGGTTCTATGACCGAGTCAATCTAGACTACATAGAACACCTGTATAAAGCAACTAAGGCAGGTTTGATCTGGTTCAAACCAGTTCTTGCCTGCTTGGCACAATGCCTGCCCGCAGACACGAGAACCAGCTCCCACTTGGTCACCATGGTTACTAGCCACTTGGTTACCATGGTTACTAGTGCATAAAAGTCTGGGTCAGTACGCAGGCTTGAAGCATCACAGTATTAAACATATTCAATCATCACAAAACAGCTGCTGACCTGCCCTCTGTTTTGTTTTGATATGCAACAACTTGGGCTGTAATCTTACAAAGAAACTCACTCGCTCCTTCCACTTTGGACAAAAATATAAACAACTTAAGTACACTATTACAAACCTGCATGACGAACAGCTGATCAACTCAATAAAACAAGCACACGAGACCTGCACAATACTCGATACTATCCACAGGCAAAAATAGTCTACCATAAAATGCTCCCTATTTGTTGGACTACTGTAGTATGAACCAAATTGAGGCTTCAGCCTCAGTATGAGAATTACAACTGTATAGAAAGCCAAAATGAGGCTACAGCATCAATATGGGAATCAACATCAGAGGTGGCAAGAATCCATTTTGATGGGACTTTTGTGACATCACAATAAGATTTGTACCATAACAGCGCTGGTCACTGCTATAAAGACGAGATCTCTACACAACCAGGTATGACATCACACATACCAATGGTGCCGAGGGAAAGGACACACACACAGACAGTAAATGAACAGACCCTGCTGTGATTATATTTTGGCTGTACACAAAATAGAACTAATATCCCATCAACTGTGCAAAATTCTGTACAATGTATACATGGTCAACTTGGAAATACACCTAGGGTTATTTCTTCAGTTTTCAGTTGATCTAGCACACACAGATGTGGAGCAGACTGTACATTTGCCAAATATATGAGACTTTCTTTACTGGCTGTACACAATCTTTCAGATAACCGTAACTTTTTCTCAGAATAATTACAAATTGCAATATTTACCTTAAATCTAGAAACAGGTACTATTTAAAAATTTAAAATTGATATACTACTATAAACAACAAAAATAACAAACAACAACAAGATTTTAATTACCCAAAATAAAGGGCTTGACTAGGTAATACCCACTGTACAAAGAGAAGAAAACTGGAATCCATTGTCACAAAAAAAAAAAAAAAAACCAACAAAAAAAAAAAAAAAAAAAAAAAAAAAAACCCCAACAAAAAAAAAGCACATTCCAAGAAAACGGTATATTTTGTGGACCTCTTAGCTACAGTTTGGGAAAAGTTTGCAATCCAAGCTGTCTCTGCTGTCAATAGCTTCCTTAAGAAATACATGTACATGTGCTGTAGTATATGGTACAGGTTATTCACAAGTCAAAAACGCAGTGGAGGGAATCGTCAACAAAGCATGGCCACTCCATATATGGTGTTTGTTTAGAGAACAATGGACTCATGTCCAATCATGGGGAAACGTCTCTCTCTCTCTTTCTCTCTCTCCTCTTTCTAAAAACACCTTTTGAGATACTTTTTTTTTTCCTGTTAGTAGTGAGGAACCTCACTTCGTGCCCAGAGATTGGACTTGCCATCACTTGGTTCAAGCAGGTCGCACAGAGAGTAACTCCAAGCTCTACGCTGACACACACCTCTCCAATATGGGATCCTTCCTGCTTGTGCACAACACTTACAACAGAAAGAAAAGCTTCTGGAAACCAAAGTCACTACATAGGCTTGTCTGCATCAGGACCAAGGCTAATAATTATGATGACCATATGTTATTCCTTGTTTTTATATAATTTTTTTGTCACATCCCAGGATTCCACTGGTGAATCTTTTGCTGTGCCTTGATTCTGATTGGCCGTTTGGTGTTCTAATCTGTTTATCCAAGCCCGGTGGAGCAGTGGGTCACTGTAGTCTCTGTCACCACTGGTAGGTGTCAAGGTCAAGGTCACTCATACCCAGTGCCAGACTGCAAGAATTCACCCCCAAATCAGCCTCCAGCTGATATCAGCACAGTGACTACTGTGCCACAGCAAGGGTTCTAGTCAGCTCATCACTATGGCCCACTTCAAACCTGAAAATAGGACAGGTCACAACATTAATTCCATTAGCACGGCAACACTTAACCCTTAAAGTGCTCTTCGTCGCTATAGTCGTTTCCTCTTTTCCATTTAACATATAATGGTTAAAAGATTCGAATTCCACATGAAGATACCTTTCATTCCAATACCAGCAAGCCTAGTCTACAGCAAATAGAAGTCTTAGTCAACAGTTTTCAGGGCACTTTGCGCACAATGCACCCAAAGTGACCCGAGGAAAGCTGCTGACCCAGTCTTAAATCGGCGCTTTTAAAATCTGCAAACAAAAATTATATCTAGTTCATCTTCACTCTAGAACATTCATTGCCACATAAGTGTACAGTAATAGAAATATATAATAGTGTACAATCATCAAAATAAATAGAAATAAATAATTTACATTGTTTTACCACAGCAGTACAAATACAGTGGTACCTGCTGTATGCAACCACTGCCGTACCAGCTGCATTGCTATTTGTGGTCACTGGGCTCACACATAGGAGGCAATTTCTTTGGCAAATTTACCTGTGCTGACAGGTCACATGCTGTATGTGGCCACTTTTTCTTGGCAGAAGGGGTGGCTGCATACAGCAGGTATCACTGTACACATTTTCTGTCAGCCTCTGTGATAGGGCATCAGGTACTGATTCACCTCAAACCAGTATGTTCACATTCCAAATAAGGGAAGCAAACATTTCAAACGTTTGACTTACGTGGTAACAAAACTGAAATTATGCCCTTCGCTGCAATTGGGCATGTCAACAGATGTGCCTGCAAAGCAACTTAATTGTTGACTTATTCTTACCCCTCAGTTTGAAAATGGAAGAATTTCTTATCCCTGCCAGTGCCCAGTCACGGTTGAATTGCATCCTACACTTACTCCGCCACCTCAGCGGAGCTACTTGCCCTGCCTTTACCTTATAAAACCTCAAAATATAATGGTTACAATAACCCCCAAGACCCTCTCGGACTGGGTAAAAATATGACCCCGGGTGACCGAGAAAATAACACCAGATCCTCAATGTCCAATTCAGGCAAGCTTCCAACGAGTTCCTTCTATAGTACAAGTTCCATGACAGTAGTCCAATTTGTTCAAAGGTTATTGCATCCACGAGGGGCACAGATGGACGACTTGCTCTGAACTCCTTTAGTGACAAATTGTGGACTGGGTCAAAAGCTTTTGTCGCTGCCCAATGGGCGCAACGTGCCCAATGGGCACCCAGAAAAGCTGTTAGAAAATTACTGGGGTTGAAGAGAACTCACTTGCCCTTGATTCACAGAGCAAAGAGTTTGAACAGAGACAAACTCTATGTAAATAGTAGCCATAAATATTTCATGTTTACTCTGTGATTGAACAGAAGTCACTAGCCTCTGATGAGTCCACATTTGGATGAAACTGCTCAGGCATTTTGTTTCATCATGAATCTAGTTTCACCAACACCTGTTTGGTCATTCTATCATAAATTACATGCTGATTTCTAGTCTGAAATGTCAACAAAGACCGTTGATGCTCAAAGTGTTTAACTGACTTCAAGGTGCAGAACTCTGTGCTCAAATGCAACAGTGATTGCACAAAACCTTAAAGAAAACAACAGCATGACAACCTAATGATTTGAAATATGGGAACATCTGTTTTCAATGCATATCACAAGCTCACACCCACTGCAACAGTCATGTGCTCTTTTCTGTGTTTGACATGAAATTCATTTCGAAACACCACTGCAACGTATCTTAAAAGCAACTGCACTCACTAGCATTATAATGGTCCACTATCCCCATCATTTGTCGGAGACCAGGCCGGGTTGGGTTCATTTGGGAAATAGATACTTGGTTCTGTGTTGCGTCGTTTGATTTTATTCTTCGTCTTCCTGAGCATGGTGGCCTATAAATAACAAGGTGTATTTTAAATCCCTATAATGCTAATTTTGAACCTTCAGTCTACTCACGCACTTCAACATACTGTCTTTATCAACAGTGCTGCTGGAACATGCATAACTAAGTCAATGCTGCATTTAAAATACTGAAACTTTTGACAGCTGTTTTCAATTTTCCCGTGCTTTACTATTACCATCAACGAAAAGTTAATACCTTTTACGGTATAAAATGTTAGGAAAAAAAAATGGCCTACGAGAAGGGGCCTACTGGCCTAATGCTCTGCTGACATATGATCTGATGACCATAACCAAAAAATATTTCCTAATTTCCTGAAATGCATTCCCGCCATGACGCTGAGAAATGAAGTCAAGGTTGTCCATAATGATGCAACATCAAACTTCAACATGAACCACACATTTGTGGTACATTACGTAAAATTATAGGTTGCCCCATCAATATCAAACTTGACCTTTCTTTTCATATACTTGGCAATTCCTGAAAGGTATTTTGGGCCAACTTAAAATTGATGGACTACAGTGGTCCCTGTCTTGAGAGACCACCCCTAGGGCAGGTCAATATGTGGTCTCTCAAAACAGGTGGTCTTTCATTAGAGGTACAATAACATGGAAAAGATAGCACAGTGTTATGAAAGAGCGGTCTTAAAAAGATATGCAGTCTCTCATTGGAGGGGTCTCTCAAGACAGGTACCACTGTATATCATGTCCACAAACAAAAATTCATGGACAGATGGACTGTTGGATGGACAGACATAACTGATCGCATAAGCTCTGCGTCATATGGTCTGCGGAGTTGAAAAGCAGCTGGAAAGATCATCTGAAATGTATTTTGGTATCTACATGTACCAGTGACTAAGATGCCACCTGGTGGCAATAAGCCGAGCTACCACAGAAATTATACTATGTATGCAAATAACCACTATGCCGCTTGGTGGCAAGAACCTGACCCAGCACCGAGTCAAATATCAACCACTGAAATTTTTAACCATAACTGGAATAAATCCATCACCATTCTGGGCAGGCCCTTTGACTTAGCCCCAAAAAATAAGTTCTTTCAAATTTTGTCCCAAATTTCCAGGAATTCAAATTTTCCACATACATCAGGATGTAAAATGTTTTGGCGACTATTTTACATCTTGATGTTTGTGGAAAATTTAAACTCCTGCAGAATAAGGACAAAATCACGAAGACTAATGTTTTGGGGGAGTATCATTGCTAACACTTATATGCACAAATTGTACATTACATCTCTCATATCTCTGCAATCCTTTTCATGAAGAGTTGCCCAGCTGTTAGGCTGTTAGCCCACAGAAGGCCCTGAAGTTGAACCTGGACTGGATTTTCAGTTTTCACGCTGTGACCACTTATACCCAATAGTAAATTTGTCAAAAGCTCATGCTTCCTGGATCTGCATGAACAAAATGTTACAAATGAGTAAAATATACTGAAAGAATTATTTAAGCGCCACAATGAAATCTTTGTTAACTATGCCTGTATTTCCAGCTTTGGGTCCAGATTTTTAAGTCACGGTTGGTCTCTGTCAGCAGGCCCTGTGTGGCGTTTAAGCCTCTCCTCACCTTGAGAGCTGAGCGAAGCACCACCACCTGGCCTGCGGGTTGTACCCATGGTTCCCCATCCACCTGGACAGGCAGGTCTGTTAGCAAGTGAATACGAACCTGCAAAGAAGCCACAGAATTTGTCACTTTTCATCCAAAATTATTCACATTATTGAAAGTGTTATCCACAAAAAGTAGTCAATACTTCCAACACATTTTATGTATTTGAGGTCAATTCTGGCCTAGTTAAACAATAGAATTCAGGCCTTATTACTTGCAGGATACAACCACCGTAAATTATCTATTAGGAGATGCACCCCGACTTTGGGACATCCACAAGGTTGTAATCTCCCTCATTTTGTTCAGCATAAAAACTCTTATAGAAGACACGCCCCGACTTCAGGCTGCTAAGTTAAAGTAATCAATATGAAAAGTTCCCGGCCAAGTTTTCTGTGTACCGCTCATGCAAATTTTGCTCTTCACATGACCATTCTACGTTTTTCTTTCCCTTCATTGTCACATGTTTTTTACACCATTTTATCAATATTACAGAAGCATGTTATTACCTTTCCTTATGTCTGTGGTATTTTTATCAATAAAAAGTGTGTATGTTAAAAATGCAACCCTTCTATTATTACTTGACCTTATTATGTAATGTGTTCTCGGTTTGTCTACTCATGAAGCTAACATTGGGTCATTGTGCAGGGAAACCTCTCCATTAGAAGACGCATCCTTACTTCATCATCTTCAATTTGAAAAATTAAAGAATATATTCTAATGCAAGCCATGGTTACAATTAGAGAATTTACAGTACCCGCTTAATTCTTAATTGACCCATGTCAATTAAGTGGAATCTCACTCATTGGCCAGTGCCATATGGGTTTATGTCTGTCTTATGCTTATCAGCACGACTCCAGGAAGTTATACAGTTTGAGCAGAAGTCTGATCTATTTAACCTTAAACTCATCAGGGGACAGAAGTTTAAGGTTACACTTGTCTTTGTAATGTCTGCTACATGTTTAGCCTCATACTAAGGCTGTATCTTAACCCTTTCTCTGCTATTTATTTTCGTGGGGTTAATTGTCTACCATGCTGAATTTAATCTTGGGATCTTTACATAAACACTATCTTTAGGGCATCCACATGGACGTTTATTTACATAAACATAGATGTATAATGATTTGCTGTCAATGAAAGTGCATAGCTTTTGCTGCAAAAATGCGATCATTTTTTTCATACAGAGTTCAAAATAAACATCTAGTCAATCGATTTTGCTACATTCGCTGATAAAAATACCCAGAAAGGTTGAAATTTCTGATTTTGTGGCCTTTAACTTTGTATGATCCTCTCGCCAGTTCCAGGCATGTTCGGTATCAATGGAAACGTCAAAACCTAGTCAATATCATCCTGCGTTCCTGGCTCAATTTTTTATTTCTGTCAACAAATGTTATTATCTTCCATAAATTTACCATTTCCGAGGTAAAAATCTCAGAAAAGAAGACAGGGAGATTCTTGCCCTGCTTCAGGGTGCTGATTGGCTGACAGGTCAAAGGAAACTTGTACATGTACACCTATATGTATTGTCAATCAATCTCTGCAATGGTCTGTACTGAATAAAATCTGTGTGTGTGTTGTTTTTTTTTTTTTTTTCTCGCAGAGATACCACAATATTTATATAATTTTGGCACCATTACTCAATAGTTATTGTGAAAACCATTTAATATGTTGTACATCTGCAGGAGAATGCGCCATGTTGCCATATGTGGGTAATTACGCGCACTGAAAGTTGATCTTTGGCATGTGCTACATTGGGTGGATAAACTCGCATGTAGCATAGGAGAAGCAAGTAGCTTTGGGCAGGTTTTCTTGCCTGTAGCAGAGAAAGGGTAAATGTTCTTAGAGCCAACTACCAATACTGATATGTTAACCAGAAGGCACGTCTCTGACAGTTACACTGGTTTATCAAATCATGTACATGAAAGGATATTTCATTAACTGGTATCAAGATCTGTGTACTATGCCAAACTGTTTTGCATGTAAAAACTGATTCTCGAATTTTGATTATCAATCTTTTTATGCTTTTGTTAAATCTTAACAAGCATCTTGATTGTATATCTTGTAACATTTAAATATTTTGAAATGACTAAATAATCTGCTTGCCTTCAAGTAACCTCCTTTCTTTTGGTGGCCCCAATGATAGCAGACTTTTGTTCTTAATTGGAGGTCATCCAGATGTGCATATTTTCTGTGTTTAAATTATAATATTATTGCTGTTGGGAAAAGCTTTGTTACATACTGTATCTATGATTTGAATCTTTATTTGTCAAATCAACATTTTGTTGGGGTTTTTTTTTTGTTTTTTTGTTTTTCTTGTTTTTTTGACTCTGACATGTCTAACGTCTAAACTATTTGCTGTGTATACATCTGGCTTGACAGGAAATGGGCTAACTGAACGGATTTCATCAATACGCAAGGACAGATTCATGGTAATTGGCTCATAATTATATCAATCCAAAAAGCCAGATTCACGGTAATTGGCTCATTGTAGTCACTTACATGTCCTCCCTGTGCGATCCTTGTGGCATTCCTAAGTCCACTCTGTATTTGCCCCATGTGGACCACCCCCGACACTCCCACGATCTCCACGTTGCCATCGTAGTGGTTAGGGGGTGTAAACTGGTCATCCTTGTCTGGGCCCCAAGGGTTCGCTCCTGAAGCCCAGCTGCAAGTACACAATTTTTGTTTATTCTGCTTCTGAGACATTATCATTTGCTTGAGGTAACAACTGTAGAGTTTTTATAAGGCTGCATAAAATTGGAGGTTTTTAATGAGGCTGGATGACATTTTGGGGTACTTTTACAAGGCTGTGTTAACTCTTTCAGTGCCAATCACATCTTAAGTCGATCTACTTAAGTCAGAAAAGTCTGAATTATCATTAGGATCCCAGATTTGTATTCCTCGTAAAAAGACCTTTCATTCAAGTACCAGAATGCCTATAGTACCACCAGAGAGAATATCCCAAGTCAACAGCTTTTCTTTTGTGCACATTGCCCCGATGCATGCTAAGATAAGCTGTTGACTCAGTCCAAAATTTGGCACTTGAGTTAATTTTGGACGACTTTTACAAGGCTGTTTATCAGTTTGGGATATTTCTTGAAAATAAAAGGCAGTGTATCATTTTGAAGGACTTTGACAAGGCTACATAACATTTTGGAGGACTTTTGGAAGGCTGAGTAAAATTTCATTGGCATTTTCCAAGGTTGTATATTATTTTAGGGCACTGTTACAGGACTCTTTATTACAGTGAAAACTCATTATAATGACACCATCTGCTCCCTAAAAAAGTGTCAGAGAACTGAATATGTCAGATAAATGAATCAGATAACAAAAAAAATGAAAATGAACTTTTTCCCCATGAAAATTTGTGTCATTATATTGAATATGTCGGATATCTGAGTGTCGTTATAATGAGGTTTTACTGTATTTTTGGCTTGTTTTTACAATGCTATGTAACATATTGGAGGACTTTTGGAAGGGGGGGGGGTTGGAGGGAGATGGGACGGGATGGGATGGGACAGAACTTTACACAAGGCAGTCTATCATTTTGTGGAACATTAACAAGGCTGTATATTATCTACGGATTATTTTACAAGCTTTTATATTATTTTGGGGGACTTTCACGAGGCTGCATAACATGGTGGGGGGGGGGCATTTACAAGGCTTTATCATTTTGGCAGACTTTTACATGACCGTGTAACAAGTCTGGGGACACAAACAAGGCTGCACATCTTTTTAAGGGGCTTTTGCAAGGTTATATATCATTTTGAGTGACTTTTACAAGTCCATATAACATTTCGGGGGACTTTTACAACGATGAGTAACTGTTTGGAGCCTTTCGCAAAACTTGGGTTTTGTTTTAGAGGATTTTTGCAAGTGCAGCTGTGTCATGATTAAAACTCTTTCACAAAGCTGAGTTATGTTTCAGGAACTTTAAAATAAAAGTTTGAGAACTTCTGCAAAGCTGTGTAACATTTTGAAGACGTGTAACGCTTTGGGATCTTTTCTTTTGTTTTCCATTTTTGGGGGGTCAATTTTGCAATGAAGCATAACATTTCAGTGCCTAAGATATGCAATATGGGGACTTTCATATGACTGCGTGTTATTTGGGCAGTTCCTCACAGTTGTGAAACATTTCATCTTTTCTCAACTTTTATAAGGCTGTGTAAAATTTGGGAAAATTTAAACACACTACTTGACATTCTGTCCCAAAATATGAATATTTTCCTAGCTGCCTTACCTCAGAATGTTGAGTATGATTATCCCCTCCACTGGGGGGATCTCTATTAGTTTGCCATCAACTTCTACTCTGATCAGCCGATGCAGGTCTTTACAAGTTCGTCGGTTCACCATCTTCCTTAAACCCATTTTGAAGTATACACCTTTGTTGTGTAGTCTGCAAGGATCAAGAAATGCACTTGTGTGACATACATGGACCTAACACCAGCCGACCACCAAGTTTATGGCTATTGATTCTTTATGAGGGGCTTTTGGCTCACTGACACCTTAATCCTTTCCCCCTTAAACCGGCTGGTGGTCAAATGTCATCTGCTTCAGCGTTTTCAACTGATTTCAACAGCAATGAAAAACAATTTGACTGAGAATTGACGATAGGCCTGTCAATACAACATGACCCAGGTCAACAGCTTTCCTCAGCACCAACCCATACTGAGGAAAGCTGTTTACTCAGTCTTAATTCAAGGGGGAAAGGGTTAATGTGGTTTATTCTCAATTAATTGAAAGATGCTGAATTCAACGTTCCATGCTCCACAATTTTCCTACCTAGCAATCCACATATCTAATATCACTTGTATATTGATCAAACACAGTATCTCATCTCCTAGATTTACTTGTTTTTGCTACTTTTTTTGTAAAAAATTTGAATTAAAATGCAATGCACACATACATACCCATCCAAATACTTTACAAAAGTAGTACACCCAAACCTCAGTAAAATACACTTTTTTTTAATTTCTCAAATTATTACATATACTTTGTCTTACCTGCTATTGAATTTGTCAGGGTTTTCTTCCCTAGCCATGTGAAAATCCAGACAAAGATCGGCATCAATTCCAATACCAAAGTAATTATTCATGACAAAGATGGATGTGGGATCCTCGTTAGTATTTGCCGCATTGGTGTCATTAGCTATGGCCACTTTAGTCTCATCTGTCTCCTTCTCATTTGGATGAAAAATTACAGTCCATCTAAAAAGTACAAAAACATTGAAAAATGTATTGCACTGTAATCAAGGCATTTCCCTCATTCTTGGGCAATCCCCAGCAGAATTCTCTACAAAGAGGTTATGGAACCAAGTGTAAAATAGTGTAATTATAGCATCTTTTTATGTAGCTGTTTTAACTCATTTGTGCTTTATTTGTATGTGTTTTCCAGATAGGCTTATGATTGACAAAATGTTGCTGTATTTTTAAGTGGACATCTCACTGCCACATAAAAATATTAAATTTAATTAAACTGATGGCTAATGTAACTTGTATGATGCATTTTTTGCCCTTTAACATTTGAATATTGGCAAAACAATGTAAAAACAGTGGTAAAATTACACTCTTTGTGCACTCTTTGTGCCCTCTGTAGGCTGGACGACTTCCTGTGTACACCGCATGTTTGGTATTATTATATATTGGAAAGTTAAGAACTTTGTCTACATCAGTAAAATGCTTTTTCATTAGCTACGTGTGACTGCATTGTGGTTAATTTATGCCAAACATCACCGTTTCAAAGGTTACAAATGTTATTCAAACGATCGTTTCTATTGGCTGATGGTGATGTTGTCAGATCTTCATATGACCTATTCGAACAATTAATGCAGAAGATAAGTCACTTCAAAAAAATTACTGCAGAATAAATATATGCAATGTTAGAGATGTATCGAGCACAACAAAATACCACGACTGGCTCTGGTGGACCACAATTGGTCAGGACCGCATGACACTCAGAGTTAACTTGATTAAGTAACAGAAACACGAGAATTGTGATGAACATGCTTGCCCCCCCCCCCCCCCCCCCCCCAAGCTCGCATAAATGAGTTTGTCTCTGTCTCATTCCTGCCCAAAAAGTGCCGACCTGTACAACGTTATTTGTCATTTGAGCGCAATGGCAAGCAGGGAAAAAAACCGAAAGTGAATGCAATTATTTGTCAAAAAATTAACGATTCCAAGCAGCTTGAAAGGAACCTATTTGTAATCACAACTGCAGGTTTAGTAGGTTTAGAAACTCTGATGCGTACTTTTTTACCTAATACAAAGGCAGCCACAGTTGACAAAAGAAAGGAGTTTTGAGCTTCATATTGTACTTATGTGCCTTACTCTTGGAACATTTCATGTGACGGTGTGTCTCCTGATACAACCTTCTGTGAAGCAAAGGACTGACTGAGAGATTAATAAGTACACAGCCATGACCTACCTATCTAGCTTGATTGTTATTAAGTACACAGCCATGACCTACCTATCTAGCTTGATTGTTATTAAGTACACAGCCATGACGTACCTATCCAGCTTGATTGTTATTAAGTACACAACCATGACGTACCTATCCAGCTTGATTGTTATTAAGTACACAGCCATGACGTACCTATCCAGCTTAATTGTTATTAAGTACACAACCATGACGTACCTATCCAGCTTGATTGTTATTAAGTACACAGCCATGACCTACCTATCCAGCTTGATTGTTATTAAGTACACAACCATGACGTACCTATCCAGCTTGATTGTTTCTGCTTCTATCACATCTCGAAGGAGATTCAAAGGATCCTCTGCTCCCGAATAGCCAGGACCCCAACGCAGCACCCGCGCTAAGTCATTACCTGCAAAATGGATCAAAGCATTGAGCTGATACTGTGCAAAATAAACATACACTGACAGAAATTAACCCTTTGACATGTGACATGCAATTCCAATAGCTGTAAAAGGTTGATGAATGTGATCCCTGGAATATCTTATGCAAAATACTGCAGTTCTAGAATTTTTTGTACAGACTTAATTTCATGCAAATGTAATTTTTATGAATGGAAATTTTTGTGCATCAGTGGGCAGCACCAAATCAGAGTGCAGTGAAAACTATGGCAATGTTCTTGTACTTCACTTACCAGTGCATCCAAGGCGGTTTTTTTTTGTGGTTTTTTTTTGGGGGGAGGGGGGAGGGGGGATCGTTTGCTTGAACAGAAACAGTGCTCCCAGAATCTTTTGCAGGTAATATAAACCTACAAATAACCTATCATATGGGCTATATGTAGGCAGAGATATACTGGTGTGGTAATTCATCTTCTAAAACTTCCTACACACTGAGTATGCTCTGAATGCTTTCTCATTTTTAAGAAATTTTCACATATTTTAATTTAGCACACTGAGTGGTAACATAAGACACCAAATAAAGTTCAGTGTGAAAGTTTCTGGAACTACAATAAGCTATTAGATTCCAATTTGTGTCAGAATGTATTTCAAAACTCAAAACTACTGACCAAATATCACAGCAAAAAAAAATCTGATAATTTAGGGCCTAAACATACATTTTATGCCTTTTTATGGCCTTCTAAGGAATAAATTTGGATGACACGACACTTTCAAAAGTTTGGGTTTCTATACAATGTATATACTTTGCCATGGTCCTAGAAACAAGAATCTACTTAATGAGCTTCCAGATCTGCTGTCATTTGTACACACAATGGTCCACCATGTCACAAAAACAAAGATGTACTTTAGGGCTTCACATCTAAAAATTGCTGGTCAGCAGAAAAAAACTCGCCTGAAATCATTCTAGGTGAGCTGTAGATGAGCTATTGTTATAGTCAGAGTCCTGAAGTGCAAGATCGAGGTGTGCTTTTAGGAGCTGACCTCACTTATTTTGGCGAGCTTTGAAGGCGAGTGAAAACTCCCACTCCTGAAACAAGAAGGTCTGATTTACTCACCTGTGCCTAGGGGAACAATAGCTAGAGGCGGCGAGGAGCAGGTAGCGTCTTGGCCTACATTGTCCAGACAGGATAGAGCCCAGCCTACAGTACCATCACCTCCACATACAAGTATCTTGTAGTAGCCAATATTGCGAAACACATACAGCCTGAGGAGTAGAAGATAATACATACAATGGTCAAACAATGATAATACATACAATGGTCAAACAATGATAATACATACAATGGTCAAACAATGATAATACATACAATGGTCAAACAATGATAATACATACAACGGTCAAACAATGATAATACATACAATGGTCAAACAATGATAATACATACAATGGTCAAACAATGATAATACATACAATGGTCAAACAATGATAATACATACAATGGTCAAACAATAATAATACATACAATGGTCAAACAATGCTAATACATACAATGGTCAAACAATGATAATACATACAATGGTCAAACAATGATAATACATACAATGGTCAAACAATGATAATACATACAATGGTCAAACAATAATAATACATACAATGGTCAAACAATGCTAATACATACAATGGTCAAACAATGATAATACATACAATGGTCAAACAATGATAATACATACAATGGTCAAACTCTAGTAAGGCTACACCATATGCAAGCAAAAAGTGGCCATATGGAAACATGATATGGTGAGCATGACATGGTATGCATAATTAATTTCTTACGGTATGGCATGATGCATGAATGACATGATATGGTGAGCATGATTAATATATCATGATATGGTATGCATGATAAATACATGATATGGTATGCATGATAAATACATGATATGGTATGCAGGATTAATTTTTTACGGTATGGCATGATGCATGAATGACAAGGTGAGCATGATTAATACATAGAGAATCTTACATGGCTGAGAGTGACTTAGTAACTCACTCTCCAGCCATGTAAGATTTTCTTTTCTTTGCTTAACTGGGTATTCAGAATATATGCCGACCTGGTGTGCAAGTTTGTTTACATTTGTCGCAGTTATTCTACGTCAGGTGTGACGTATAACCAAACATCCCTCGCACACATTTTATTTTGTCTAAATGTCAATGCTCACGTCACTGATGCAGGCATGTCACAAGTAACTTGTAATAATGTTTAGGTCATGTGATCAACAGTGAGTTACTACTTTTGAATTTCACTCTAGAAAATGATAATTCATCCTCATAGAATAAATCATAATATAGTTTGCATGATGAATTCATCATGACGTTATGACATAATAAAAACATCATAATACCACATACAACAATAATTGATCTTGACAAATATGACACTTTTGATGCCATGATCCACAAATTTAAAGACGTCACAACCCCCTAATTTACCTGCAGTATTCCAAGAGTTATACTTTTCTTGTAGCTACTGCTGCAGGAATGACAGAAATTGGTAAACTACTTATATTAAAATAGCATACATTTACCCATTCTGATCACTTTAATGCAAAAAAACCCCAAAACACAAAGGTTTTTTTTTTCATTAAAAAAAAAAAAAACTGCTACAGTACAGCCAATGACTTTTGGTCCAAATTGCTAGTATCATTTTTCTCATTTGCGCCAGTAAAACCAATGCTAGTTTCGCCAGCATGACGCTTCACGTGCTGGCATTGGTCATTAGAAATATGGCACAGGCTGGCAATGTGCAAATTCACTTCCAGGTTCCAATGGCACAATGCTATGCCATGCCACTGGATGTCGACTGACTTAACACATGTGGCCATTGCCTACTTTGAGCATGAACATGCTCAACAGGCTCAACAGGCTCATCAGCAGATTTGCATAAACTTGACACTCCCCAGCTACGTGCTTGCATGTGCTTATTTGCGATGGCTATCACTTTCTGTTTGGGTTGAAAATGATCAGTTGATAGCAAAGTACTAGGAACATGCAAATTGAAGGGAAATATTTCAAATCAAAGGCTAGGCGTGAATGACAAAGGACAGGGCAGAAAACAATAATTGTTTGTCCTTTCTTTATCTAGTCATTTATGTGAAAATAAAGAAAACAATCAGCTGCAGTAGGTATTTTGCCATCGATTCCTTTATACTGCTAAACCAACATTGTAACTAGAACAGACTGATTTTCCAACAGAAAATCAAATGTCTCCCGGTGGAACACTTACGTCTCTGAATAAGCTACAGGTGATAACAAATTACAAATGACCCAAGTTTCCCTGAAAATTACGATCCTATTTTAGCTCTCGCCCAGATACATTACTCTAGCAATTTTCATCAAGTTCTTCAAGACTTATTGCAGAGAAACAAATTTCACATAAAAGACCCTGTGACCTTGAAAATTAGGTCAAGGTCACCCAAATACAATCCCAACCTTGGTCTTACCTTGATACATAATCCTACCAAGTTTCATCAAATTCCATCCTGTTCTTCATGACATATCAAATGGAAACCAATTTCACATAAGTGACCCTGTGACCTTGAGAATTCGCTCAAGGTCATCCAAATACAATCCCAACCTAGGTCTTGCCAAGATACATAATCCTACCAAGTTTCATCAAATTCCATCCTGTTCTTCATGACTTATCATACGGAAACCAATTTCACATAAGTGACCTCGTGACCTTGAGAATTAGGTCAAGGTCATCCAAGTACAATCCAAACCTAGGTCTTGCCAAGATACATAAGCCTACCAAGTTTCATCAAATTCCATCAAGTTCTTCAAGACATCGCACGGAAACCAATTTCACATGAGTGACCCTGTGACCTTGAAAATTCGCTCAAGGTCATCCAAATACAATCCCAACCTAGGTCTTGCCAAGATACATAATCCTACCAAGTTTCATCAAATTCCATCAAGTTCTTCATGACTTATCGCAGAGAAACTAATTTCATATAAGTGATCCTGTGACCTTGAAAACTACGTCAAGGTCACCCATATACAATCCCAACCTAGGTCTTGCCTAGATACATAATCCCACCAAGTTTCATGAAATTCCATCAGGTTCTTCAAGACTTATCGCATGGAAACCAATTTCACATAAGTGACCCTGTGACCTTGAGAATTCGCTCAAGGTCATCCAAATACAATCCCAATCTAGGTCTTGCCAAGATACATAATCCTACCAAGTTTCATCAAATTCCATCAAGTTCTTCATGACTTATCGCATGGAAACCAATTTCATATAAGTCACCCTGTGACCTTGAAAATTAGGTCAAGGTCACTCAAATACAATCCAAACCTAGGTCTTGCCTAGATACATAATCCTACCAAGTTTCATCAAATTCCATCAAGCTCTTCAAGACTTATCGCACGGAAACCAATTTCACATAAGTGACCCTGTGACCTTGAGAATTCGCTCAAAGTCATCCAAATACAATCCCAATCTAGGTCTTGCCAAGATACATAATCCTACCAAGTTTCATCAAATTCCATCAAGTTCTTCATGACTTATCGCATGGAAACCAATTTCATATAAGTCACCCTGTGACCTTGAAAATTAGGTCAAGGTCACTCAAATTCAATCCCAACCTAGGTCTTGCCTAGATACATAATCCTACCAAGTTTCATCAAATTGCATCAAGCTCTTCAAGACTTATTGCGCGGAAACCAATTTCACATAAGTGACCCTGTGACCTTGAGAATTCGCTCAAGGTCATCCAAATACAATCCCAACCTAGGTCTTGCCAAGATACATAATCCTACCAAGTTTCATCAAATTCCATCAAGTTCTTCATGACTTATCGCACAGAAACCAATTTCACATAAGTGATCCTGTGACCTTGAGAATTGGGTCAAGGTCACCCAAATACTATCCCAACCTAGGTCTTGCCTAGATACATAATCCCACCAAGTTTCATCAAATTCCATCAAGTTCTTCAAGACTTATCGCACGGAAACCAATTTCACATAAGTGACCCTGTGACCTTGAGAATTCACTCAAGGTCATCCAAATACAATCTCAATCTAGGTCTTACCAAGATACATAATCCTACCAAGTTTCATGAAATTCCATCAAGTTCTTCATGACTTATTGCACGGAAACCAATTTCATATAAGTGACCCTGTGACCTTGAAAATTACCGTACTGGACGCCATAATAGTCGCACCCGCACAAAAGTCGCACCCCCAACTGTGGAGGGGGAATAAGACACCTCAAGGTATGTGCGGCACAATAGTCGCACCCCAAAAAATAAAAAAAAACGGTCTCCCTGATATCACCATGAAGAAGTATAACCAGGCTGCTCATGACAAGGAATGAACAAAAATCTATGATTTAAAGCTGGTGAATAAAGTTAAAATGAAGGTAAATAAACTTAAAAACATCCACCTGTGTTGCCTTTTTATTTTGTCTCGGTATGTGAAAAGTGAACTAGAATCTCGCTCCTCACTTTCATGTTGAAACTGTCGTTTTGCGTCAGATTCTCGCTATCAGCGGGTAAATGCTATCATACAGCTACTTAAAAACATTATGAGTTATCAAACTTTGGTATTTGTTTTAAAATTGTGTCATTTAAATTTCTTAAATCTCGCTGCAAAAACATCGTGGATGATCCACATGCGTTTCCATTAGGGTGCCGCCATGACTAATCTCGTTTTCTAGACTCTCGCGAGATTGCATAAACACAACTGTGTCATGTGACTAACACATGGCAAACATGCATGCTTGTCTTATGAACACTGATCGAGCGTATTTCCCCCGTTTTTCTGTCTGCATATTAAACTATGAACAAGAATGCGCAGATTATAGTAAGGGTAAGCCTACAGTTATACATTTTATTGCATTATTGAGACTTTTTGACGACGATCACAATGTATGTACACCGGCAATGTAAACAAACATGGCCACCGGTCTTTTCCATCGTCAAGAAAACTTCCTCCCAGGCTAAGTCCCCGGGAAGTTTAGACTGTAGTCGGCATAATAGTCGCAGGTATGGCTTTGAAAAAATTATTTTACCCCTCCAGCTGCGACTATTATGCCGTCCAGTACGGTAAGTCAAGGTCACCCAAATACAATCCCAACCTAGGTCTTGCCTAGATACATAATCCCATCAAGTTTCATCAAATTCCATCAAGTTCTTCAAGACTTATCGCACGGAAACCAATTTCACATAAGTGACCCTGTGACCTTGAGAATTCGCTCAAGGTCATCCAAATACAATCCCAACCTAGGTCTTGCCTAGATACATAATCCCACCAAGTTTCATGAAATTCCATCAAGTTCTTCAAGACTTATCGCACGGAAACCAATTTCACATAAGTGACCCTGTGACCTTGAGAATTAGGTCAAGGTCACCCAAATACAATCCCCACCTAGGTCTTGCCTAGATACATGATCCTACCAAGTTTCATCAAATTCTGTCAAGTCCTTCAAGACTTATCGCACGGAAACCAAGTGTTGAAGAACCTGAACAACAACAACAACAACAACAACAAGAAGAAGAAGAAGCGGAAGAAACGGGCACTAATCCAATATGTCACCCGGCTTCCACCGGGAGACATAACTAAAAAAAAGGATGGAGCATTTGTTGGTGAAATTACTGATCATGCCAAGATCACTGATCAACTTTACACTGTTTACAATGCATGTCCAACACATTCAATGAATCGGGACCCTTCCCATGGCTCCTGTCCAGGTGTTTTGTTCACTATGGGCCTTTCCCCTTTAGTCTAGTTTGTGTAGGATATTTCTAAATCAAAATTTAATAACAGACAGCGAAAAAAAAAAAAACTTACTATAAATCCTACAATTTTTTTTCTCCAAAATCCAACTAAGACAGTAATATCACACTCATTGCAGGCAATTCCGTCATTTCCAAGTAAAACTCTGGACATTCCAGTGAGTTCAACAGTGCACACCACAGACAACTTACCCAGGCAGGGGTCCACCCATAACTAGGTCGAATACTTGATGTGGATTAAGCAGCTTACGGAAAGACCGGATCAAGTCCATGCCTTGCTGGCCGCCACTTTTGACATTGACAAAGACTAGTAGTGGGGTCACATGCTCAGGTATTTTGTGTGCCTGCAACGGGAATTCAACAGCAGCTTGACATGATTTCTAATTTTATATGTACATTTGTTCCCATCAATTATTAATGTAGTGCAACAGGATAAGCCTAAAAGGTTTCTACTACTAGAGGGCGCCCCTGTCAAGAGGGATCACCTCAAGCCCCATCATGGTGGTAAAAAAATTCAAATGATGATGGAAGTGCCCTCTGGAGATGGAAAAAGTTCCACAGTTTAGATATCTGTCCTGCAAAATGCACCAATTTTTATGATTAAATTTGAGTCCATTTCCTACTTCAAAAGAGAAAATGTCCCATTGTTGGTGTCCAACATTCCCACCTTTTTCTGAACTATATAGTATGTTCAGTGTACATTTCTTGTGTTCAATGAGCACTTTTCAAAACGGGTCACAAGTTTGCCCTGCTGAATGTGCGCCAATGACAGAATGGGTGATTGTAACTTCTGTGTTCAAATCACTTCTCTGCATACTTTATGTTGTGTATAAGTCAGACGACCTTAATCTGCATCAAAATGCAATGTCCAAGTTGTCTGGCACTAAATTATATTCAGTGGATTTCAGGTGACAATTTAATCCAACATCACCAGCACAGCCGCTAAGCTATATGCTTGCAAGTGGTTCAACATTCATTCTAATGGGCCCATTCTGACTTGTCCAGCTGACAAAGTCTGTACGCGTCATGAAGCAGCCCACTTACAACACCTGTGTGAATAAAGTGCTCTCTGTAACTGAATAGATGGCATTCATTAAATGCCTGCTTGGGCTATTGATTGTGTATTTTGTGAATATGTATACCCAACTTAATAGGAAATCAAATGGGGAAAAAAACTTGCTTTTCTGAGACATCGGTGTGCGAGTCTCTCGCTAAAAATAGAACAAAATCTGGAAATATAGCTGCTATTCATGTTGAGACATTGCAGGAGAGAACAGTACAAAACAGTTTTATATTACATAAAATCCTTGTGAAAATGTATCTCATAACCCATTTTAACCCTTTCCCCCTCAAACTGGCCAAAACCGGCTGGTGGTCAAATGTCGTCTGCTTCAGCGTTTTTAACTGATTTCAACAGCAATGAAAAACAATTTGACTGAGAATTGAAGATGAGACCTGTCAAGACAACATGCCAAGGAAAGCTGTTGACTCAGTCTTAATTCAAGGGGGAAAGGGTTAATGACTGTGATTTGGAGCTGGTATGCACTTGAATTCCCACAGATACAGAATAAATAACTCCTATTTTCACGCAAATGCCGGACTCATATGCGTGAGTTTTATTGAAAAATAACACCATCTTAACCCTTAAAGTGCTAATCACAGTCAAAGTCGTTTACACATTACAGTAAAACATATAATAGTTAAAACATTCAAATTCCTCATGAAGATACCTTTCATTTAAATACCAGCAAGCTTAGTGTAAAGCAAAAAGTATATAGTTAAAACACGGCAAGGGTATGGTCCTGAGGGACTAGTGCGACCGGTTTCATTCTTTGTGGAACTCTTCAGGCACGATGTCAGTTAAACGCCTGATAATGCGTTCCACTATGTAGCGTGAGATGTCATACAGTTCCCACGTGTAAAGTGCGGAAGTAAACAAAGGACGTTGCCAATGTTGGGGGTAGGGATGAGGCATGATGTCATAAAGTGAACAGTAGGTCTTTTCAAAAGGTCACCTGTACCAAGTGGTCAGGTGTTGCAAGACGTGCCAGTGGCACGTGGTTTGCGAATATTCAAGTCTCCTACGAGCAGGAGATATTCTCAAAATATGGTCATTATGGGTTGTAATGATCCATTTTTTATCTCTATACAGTGATTAAAACAGAGTGTAATTAATTAGGTTTTGATACCTCTGTATGCTGTTGAGATACCACTCTTTAATTTGTCTCTAATATTTTTTTAAAAAAATTTTCTTTAATGGGTTTTATCTCACGTTGGGTCTCTTGTCCATGTGTGCATTATTTTTCTCTCTCAATTTTTCATGGGGGGGGGGGGATGTATTGTGCATCCTCTAACTGTGCATTCCAATACCTATGTAGTGGGAAAATAGACATAGAACAGTCCAAATTTTTTTTTTTTTTTTTAATTATTTTTAAATTTTTTTTTTTTAATTTTTAGTCTTAAGTAGTCTTAGGCAACAGCTTTTCTCCAGACACTTTGCGTGCAAAGTGTCCCGAGGAAAGCTGTTGACTCAATCTTAAATCAGCACTTTAAGGGTTAATGTCCTGTTTTGGCCTAATGGCACCCTAAAATGCCTCACTCATTTTTATGACATAGAAAATGATAAAATCATGTGAGCATATGAAATTCTAACCATTAATATGCAACAATGGAGTAAGAACATTCCAAACTCGAGCGTGAACTTTTGTCTCAAATTCTGCAAACTGAGATAAAAGGAAGCCCTTCATAGGAATAATATAATATCCCAAACCATGAAAACAAGCAAAGCAGACAGAGGAAACAGCCCAAAATCTCACCTGTATATTAGGTAAAAGCAGAACCACTAGCTGTTTATCATCAAAGGAGGCATCTCGCACTATATTGAAAGCTCTGCTAGCAGTATCAGACCGGGTGTACAGTAGTACAAGTGAGCCATACTCATAATATATCACATCAAACCTACTCCATTTATTCTCTGAAATGGCAGAAAAGATGGGAAAATCATGTTTAACAATTATTACTCCAACCGCTCAGAAAATATGTGTGAAATAAACTTGACTTGTCACTCACTAGGATTACAATGTCAATAATACAAGCCTTAGCTTCATCACCTTAATCATTCTGGATAAAAAGGTAAACAACCTTTACAAAATTCGACTGGTTCTTCATATTTCAATTCGATGAAAGTGTCGCCTGCTGATTTATACACATTTGATCCCTCAGGCTAACTTCTGCGATGAACTCACAGGCATGAGCTTCTTTCAGTGCTAAGAACAACATATTTTATCCTCATCTAAACTCCCAAAATCATTCCCGATTCGAGTTTCCCATTAAACGACATTTCATACAAGTACCAGCTTGCCTACTTTATTTATATTTCTACAGGAAATAATGAGTGGTCCAAGACAACAACTTTCCCCTGAGTACTTTGTTCAATTGTGCCTGTAGTGCAATAAGGTATGCTGTTGCCTCAATCTCAAACTTCTGCCCAAAAAATAATATGGCCATTCCATGATCACAAAACAAAATAAATGTAGGGAGTTTCTCAGGTATTGCCTCCGGGTGAGAAAATTCCATCTTGGGTGTACTTGTGACAGAGCAAACACCAACATCTTTTACATGTTACTTTTCTTAATTTTCGCTTGTCCTGCCTTAAATTTTACTTGTCCTGGACAACAGGATATAGGTATTTTCTCACCCTGAGCCTGCATCTGTTTTACCACCTGTTCTCAACCCCTTCTGTTTCTACAAGAAAGATGTTACTTTCATGTTGTTTTGTCCTCTTTTCATGCTTATGTTGGGGTTTATTTTGGCCATTATTAGACAAATATTGGCAAAACATATTAAACTATAAACCACCTAGCCTAAACAATTTACTTCAAAATGTTCCCAAGAAACTCAAAATTTAATGTAAAGTGTACATGGCTAGGGCCTGTATTTTTCTGTTTTTAACGGAAACGGAACGGAATAATGAATTTTTGTCACCTCTGAAACGGAATTTGCTGTTTTGCCTTAATGTGTTTTATATACAAAGAGAACTACAAAAAAGGAATTTGGAAATTTCTGGCTGGTGAAACGGAATTTCTAGTTTTTTGAAACGGAAAATTACAGGCCCTACATGGCTTGGCACTGAAAGGGTCAACATGCGTGGCAGATCTCACCTCGGCCCACAATATCGAGGAGGATCTTCTCATACTGGACCTGAGTCAGGTCTGTGGGCAAGTTGCCGATAAACATAGATATGTGTGGACCATGGGGGTCCTCCTTTTGTTGAATATAGAAACGCATCATACGACTCTGCCGTAGAGACTCCTGGAAAAACAAAACATACAGTATTAGTGCACTCCATTTGATACAAGTCGCACTTTTAAGGTGGTGTCAATAGAGTTTTACAAAGTAAGCCCTAATCTTTACCTTAAGCCACTTGTGGATAAACCTTTTTTTCTTCTTTTTTTTAATCACAATTTGTCACATTTGACAGTGCTGGTTTGAGTTAATCCACTCACAGTTACAATAGGAACCAACAGCTTTCCTTGGCGAGGGTTGCGCACAATGCACCCGGGAATGCACCCAACCCTCACAAGGGCAAGCCGTACACCTAGATCACCACGTCTTCATGGGTATCATGATGGAAACACTGCTTTAGAGGAAGGATAGCTCCATAACCCTAGTACATGAAAGGCCAGGTCGGGTACAATGGGAGGTCCAAGCCAAGCTTTTTTCTGTTCCTT